>OMKR01086684.1:0-14269 GCA_900302355.1 Cyttopsis rosea
TGTGTTACAACACACACACACACACACACACACACACACTTTACTTTGCTTACCACCGGGCAGCACCGCAGGGTTCAGCACCTTCAACACAAAGTGTACGGCAGGTCAATGCATTGCGATAGAGGCTCAAAAAACAAGGGGAATTTAACAATGGGCAAAGAACGGTATTATCCATGGATTTGCAGGGAATGTTTTTAGGATGTCAGCACTGGCCTTGTTACAGCCCCACTTATATTCCACAAAGCATTCGATTATTGAGTTTTGGTGTTCGTGTGTGTGCGTGGGTGTATGTGCAGAGACCTGTTTGCGACTGTGTGGTTTCGTGAGGGCGTACGTGCTTCTGTGTTTGTGAATTTGCACCTGTACGGGTTATTTTTTGCGCAGGACTTGGACAAGCTGCAGCAGGTCTGGCAGATCGTGCAGCAGTGGAGAGCGCACTGGGACGAATGGAAGGCCAGTCACCTGGGCACGCTGCAGACGGAGAGCATGGAGGACTCATCGCAGGCCTTGTTCAAGAAGCTGCACAATCTCAGCAGAGAGCTCATGGTCAGTTCACGGCTGCTGCTGTCTGCTGGGATGGCTCAGATGCTGAGATTGTCCCTGTCGACATCACTGTCCAACTAAAAGTTCCCCTTTGTGTTCACAATGTGTACAAAATTAAACTGTTTTTATTACGTAACCCTCTAGACCTTGTCTTGGAACTGCTGTCGTCAGTGACTCTGGCATGACACACATAATATTTTTAGTTGCAAAATTAGGTCCCAAAATGATATCACAATTATAAGTCAACTTCTTCCCTCTCTTCCTACTGTCCAGATGAGATAGTGGTTGAAGTGGAAATAATGCTGTTTGTTCATGTCTGATGGCAGGACAAGCAGTGGGACGTCATTGACTCCACCAAGAACCACATTGATCATTGCAAGAGGATCATCCCTCTCATTACTGACCTCAGGAACCCTGCCATGAGAGACAGGTAATCACCGCATCACCTCTGCCCCCTAACCCTCCATCCCACTCCCACTGATTCGTAGAAAAGATGAGCAGTTTCTGAGTTCAGTAAGAGCGATTAAAACAAAGTCAATTTAGACGTTTATGAATAAATGAATGTATTTCTGCATTTTCTGGGTCACATTCTAAACATCATTCGCGTTTGCAGGCACTGGAGCCAGATCCGCCACGACCTGCTGTGCTCCTTTGAGCAGGACAGCGCCGACTTCACTCTGGAGAAGATTTTGTCGCTGGGCTTTGACCAGCACGCCGTCAAGATCTGTGAGATCTCCGGGGCAGCCAGCAAGGAGCTCTTTATAGAGCAGGTCTGCTCTCTCCCTTCGCTCTGTCTTTCTCTCCCTACCACTAGACTGGCACCGTGTCGCTTTTTTCTGCCTCGGTTCTTCTGTTCCCTATCCTTCTCAACAAAAATACAGAGTGAGACGGTCGACGATCATTGCATTGATTAGCCGTTGAGTCCCCTATTTTGAATTTGTTTAAAAATAAAAGCACAGCATCGGAAACTTCTAAATATATTTAAGAAATCACTCCTTCCCTCCCTCCGCTGCTGCACGTCCTCCCCCTGTTCCCTCTGCCCAGAAGGTCATTACCATGAGTGTTTTCCATGGTTAAGTTATTCATTCGATCCGTGGCATCTGTCAGTACAGTGCTGCTCTCTCTGGGTCGGTCATACAAGACTTTTGTTACTCTTACAAGGGTCAAAGGTCACACCGGATATCAAATGTCAAATCTCAAATTTGGTATTTGATATCAAACTTTCAAATTTGGTGTACCTCACCACCCTGAATTCCTCCAGTGGTGGAAGAACAGTAAAAGTAAATTACTTTAGTGAGTAAAAGTATATAAGTACTTCCTCTCAAATGTACATAAAGTATGAAGTAAAAGTACTATCCTGTGCCTTGACATAACTATTGTATATTCAGTATGTATATATGTCTATAATACTTCGTAAAGTACCTACTTTGCCTATTTTCTGCAGACGAGTGCTCATGCAGATCCAGATTCAAATTTTCAACGAGGTAGTAAAGGTGGAGTCAGTCATTTACAAGGATATAGGACCTAATAAGCAATACAAAATCAGTCATTTGATAGATCCCGTCCCTGATTTTGAAATGTATAAATATAAATCCTACTAAAAAAATTATTAAAGTAAAGTGACTTATTAAATACAGTAAAGTATAGATATTTGCTTTGAAATGTAGTGGAGCGAAAGTCAATAGTGTCCAAACTGAATATACAATGTACTTTTCACCACTGAGTTCCTCAGCATGCGTATGTTCGCTGGATATCTGTTCTTTGACTGGAGACTTTGGGATATTTCAGGGCCTGGAGTGCATTAAAGAGACATGGGGCGAAATGTCCCTGGACGTTGCACCTGACAAAGACAAGGGTCACCTCCGGCTGGGGTAAGGTGGATGGGGTTGTGTGTGTGTGTGTGTGTATGTGTGTGTGCAAGACTAGCTTTAGGTGTGTGTGTGTGTGTGTTTCATAAGTAGAGGGATTTGCACCATCTCATTCAGTTACGTACAGCCTCCATACTGGGAATATAGAATGGACTAGACTCATGTACCACATTATAGAATATGACAGATTTCAAAGCTAAGCAGATACACTCCATCTCAGGAGCACAGAGGAGGTGTTCCAGGCTCTGGAAGACAACCAGGTCAGCTTGTCCACCATGAAGGCGTCCCACTTCGTCAAGGCCTTTGAGAAGGAAGTGGACCACTGGGAGCGCTGCCTCTCCCTGGTGCAGGAAGTTATCGAGATGGTCCTCACAGTGCAGCGCCAGTGGATGTACCTGGAGGTACGTGCACAGCAGCATTTGGAGTCTAGTTCTGGTTTGCTTAGATTTTTTCAAGAATTTATCAAGTGAGTTTGAGAAAAGGGAACATTGGGCCTCACTCATGAACTGCGCAGCACAAATCTGTAGTACGCACACAAATTCAGAGCATTTCCACGCACATTTATCAGCATTTTGACCAAGTTATTATTTTTACGTTGATATAATGGCGATTACCTTGGGATTTAATGAGGGATTCCACATTGATGTCACAGACGAACATCAACTCCCAAATTTTGTTTCAAAAGGAAGAGATATCGGTTGTTCCTCGGGAAGAGAGAGACATGGGTGTCTGCCCTATCTTCCTTCTACCTACCTAGAGAATTGATGAGGAAATTCTGTCTCTCTCTCTCTCTCTTTCTCTGTCTCTGGCTCTGGCTGTCCACCCCTCAGAACATCTTCCAGGGAGAGGACATGAGGAAGCAGCTGCCGCACGAGTCCAAGGAGTTTGATGACATCAACACCAGCTGGAAGGCCGTGATGGAGCAGCTCCACAAGGACAACAACGCCCGGCGGGGGACCCATCAACCCGGTACTGAGATACTGAACTGAGATAGGAACACTACAACAGAGTCAAGCGCGTTGGGCCGTCGCGTTTGAACCGCCTAGATAGAGTGTTTTAGACTTTATATTTTGAACACTTCAACTGCTATGGCCCACGCATACATGGGTTTGGAATTTCAAGTTAAAATATATTATATGTGAGTATATGCGAGCCCCGAAAAAAAGAAACGCTTCAGATAACGATGAGTGGAACAGTAATATTCCCACCCAGCCACAGTGGGCATGTTAACAGCGAGTATGGCACATGTTCAGCCTCTTCTCTGTCTCTCAGGCCTGCAGGCAAAGCTGTTGAAGATGAACCTCAAGCTGGAGGAGATCCAGAGGGCACTGGACATGTACCTGGAGACCAAGAGGCAGGTCTTCCCCAGGTTCTACTTCCTGTCCAACGACGACCTGCTGGAGATCCTGGGACAGTCGCGCAACCCTGCCGGCGTGCAGCCCCACCTCAAGAAGTGTTTCGACAACATCAAGAGCCTGCGTATCGGAAAGGCAAATGCAGTCATACATACAGAGAAAGATATTTTGAATTTGAAGTCTCCTAACTGGTGTTGATAATCAACCGAACAGGACATATACAGTAGCCATACATACAATAGCCATCTTAGTCAAATTCTTAGTTTTTTGGGGTGTGAATAGTTGAGGCACTCAAATCATGAGCAGTACTTCACAAAGCAGCAACTGCTGAATGTGAGAGTTGCTTCTACTTGCTCCTTCCGCAGGTGGGAGTCTCCTGCAGCAAGTCAGAGGCCAGTGGGATGTTCTCGGGGGACGGGGAGTTTGTGGAGTTCACGAAGCCTGCTTCACTTGATAAACCTGTGGAGGTACAGTGACACACCAGTACATCTAATGATGGAGAGATTGAAGAATATTGCAGCAAGCCCTTGATGGACCTCGCTGTGCCCCTCTGTCTGTGTGTGTGTTTCCAGATCTGGCTGTGCGACATTGAGAGGACCATGCACGTCACGCTTAGAGATTGTCTGAGGAACTGCCTTTCGGCCTTGCACAAGCTGAAGGGCAAGAGAGACAAATGGCTCAAAGACTGGCCAGGACAGGTACGTCTGTCTTTTTTTTGGGGTCCGGCTTCCCTCAGATGTGTCGCTCTGCGCTTCTTAAAACCGACATGACACTGACTGAGAGAAACGCCCCCGACACACTCTTCGATGAATGGGGCTGCGTTGTGCAGCATGCCACAGAGTCTTTTTCTTCCACTTCCTTTGCAAAACCCATTACTTTTTGAAACTTAAGCCGCCCAGACATATGTATTTGTCTGTATTTCAGAATTGAATGAAAGGACGTCGTCATTGTTTGTGAATCGCATTCGTGCCGTTTCCTATTTTAGATGTTGATCACAGCCAGTCAGATCCAGTGGACAAGTGATGTCACCAAATGTCTTGTCGCCGACAAAGTGAGAGCTGACAAGTCTGCGCTCAAGTCTATGAAGAAAAAACAGGTGCAAAACACAACTTTTATCTCATTTTGTGTGAAGCTATAGTACTCTAATTTCTTCAAACCCTTTTCGGTTAAGTGCACAATATCTGTCTCTGCCATTCGGAATAAAGGTTTTGCATGTAGAAGAGTCATGGCACATTAAGTAGCCTATGCAACACACTATTTTCTCAGCATCTTTTTGTTTTGCTGCACGTTCACGTTCAACAACTTAAGTTGACTTGAGATGATGAAGGAAAATGCATTTTGTGGCATTTTTAATCCTGAGCGAAGCCACAGGATGGGGATCTACACATATGAACATTAACAACTATCTGATGCTTCCCTGTTACTCCTACACGTAATTCCCTTTCAGGCGTCCGTGCTCAAGAACTATTCGGACGCCATCTGCGGGGAACTGACCAAGACCCTGCGTCTGAAAATCGTAGCGCTGGCCACTGTGGAGGTCCACGCGCGAGACGTCCTCGACAAGCTGGCGAAGGCGGGTGTTAATGATGTCAACGCCTTCGACTGGCTCTGCCAGCTTCGCCTCTACTTGGAGAAGGTACAGTGAGGAGGAGGAGGAGGAGGAGGAGTAGGAGGAGGGGTGAAAGGTTAAATAGAGAAGGATGAGAGAGGATCTGGTGTGAAAACCAATGTTGGGGGGCACACGTGGTCTCTGTGAATATATTCCAGTTCCAGTGAGCACCCCAGTTGAGCAAAAATAAAAATTGGAAAATTGAATGGAGCACGCTGCTCCAAACATGTATAGCTGGGAACCATATTATGGTATGATATGGTATATTCAATATTTTTTACAACTAATCAAAATTAAGTATCAAGTTCATCCCCAGTTAAATAGATTAGTCACCAGTTTTTAACTTTAACTAAACAGTTTTAGAGTTTAGATGGGAGGGTGGATTGAAAAGTTCAAAAGGTTCAAAAGTTGCCTTCAAATGATGAAGAGCAGTAGTGAACAGAGAACAACATCTTTCAGGTCTTTGTGGCAGGAACAGTGGCACGAATGTATAACCAGAGCACGCTCGCCTTCTAGCTTCTTCTTCTTCTTTTATTCTCTTCAAGGTGCAAAAGAAAAACAACGTCCTCTTATTGCCACGTATTGCCGAGCTGCTCTGTCAAGAGTCTGTTCACCCCCCTGCGTTGCAATTCTCTGTCTTTCTCTCCCTCGGCAACTAATAGGAGATGGAGGACTGCATCATCCGACAGACCAACACGCAATTCAAGTATGGCTACGAGTACCTTGGCAACTCAGGACGTCTGGTCATCACCCCGCTCACTGACAGGTCACTTATCTTCTTTTTTTCCCACCTGTTCTATCTGTCCTGTGCTGTGCTGGGTGCATTCAGTTGCATGGGTGAATGCTTGTGGCTGGGATGGCCTCCTCTATAAATGTCTATATATATATTATTTTTTTCTTTTGATTCTCTTCATCATCATGATCAACCAGGTGTTACATGACGCTGACCACGGCTCTCCACCTCCATCGTGGGGGATCTCCTAAAGGCCCAGCGGGCACCGGAAAGACGGAGACGGTGAAAGATCTGGGCAAGGCGCTCGGCATGCATGTTATCGTGGTCAACTGCTCTGAAGGACTCGACTACAAATCCATGGGACGCATGTTCTCCGGCCTGGCACAGGTAAAGGCAACAAGAGATGAAGGGTCAGGATGATAATATCATAATGATAACGATGGTGACAACAGTAAGGATATTTGAGTTGACCAACATGTGAAACAACATGCATATTATTGCCGTCTTATGCCGCGTCCATATATTAGTTATATTACTGCGAGCTTGGTGAGCGCACTGTGTTGCATACCTTTTTGCATTAGTAACCAATGCGCTTATCATTGCTTATCAGTGTCTTCTTTCCCACTCCCCAGACAGGAGTGTGGGGCTGCTTTGACGAGTTCAACCGCATCAACATCGAGGTGCTGTCAGTGGTCGCAGAGCAGATTCTCTCCATCCTGTCGGCCCTCTCTGCAAAGCAGTCCAGGTTCATTTTTGACGGTCAGGACATCCGCTTGGTTCCGTCCTGTGGCATCTTCATCACCATGAACCCGGGTAGGCAGGCAGACATGGACACACGTCCACACACACACACACACACACACAGAGGGCTCCACAATCTCTTGAGTGTGAAGGTTTGTCACAGTGCAGCCCCCCCTGACCCTCCCCAGGTTACGCTGGTCGCTCTGAGCTGCCAGACAATCTCAAGTCCATGTTCAGACCCATCTCCATGGTGGTTCCAGACTCTGTCCACATCGCTGTGATCACGCTGTTCGGAGAGGGATTCAGCGACTGCAAGGTAGCGCCTCACGCCGGGGTTTTCATTTCATTACTAGACTCTTCCAAAAAAAGAATAAAGTCAGGGATGAGGTTTCAAATGTGAAGCTATCTGACTGCGAGTCAAAGCACTATGGGTCTGGTTCACTAAAGGATTGCGCTGCTTTTGCGGCTGCTAAACCGGCACAAATAACCAAAAAAGCAAGCGTCTAATTCACAAAGCACCCGCTTTAAATGAGGTATTATGCATGCATTTGGCCCTAAATTGGCACCTTTCTCTGCAAATGAGCCTTATTGCACTAATAGCCACATGCAGTTACACTAACCCTATTACCACAGAAAGCATGTTGTACTAACTGCAAGGTGCAATGTGGCTATTCTCCTTTCTGGAGAATAGCCACATTTAATGGATATGACTAAATAAATAAAGTCAGAAGCCAGGGTGATATACTGTATGCAAATATATTTTATTCCTTTCTTTCAGAATATCTCTCCTCAAACAGAGCCTAGTGTATCTGTTTGATGAATTCTGTCTGGCTGACATTTTTATCCTGCCACTCCGTTCTGAATGTGTTCTCTCCCTCCTTCTCTCTCTCTCTCTCTCTCTCTCTCCATCCTACCCGCCCTCCCTCCGCCTGTCGTCTAGACTCTGGCTAAGAAGGTGGTCACTTTGTATTCCCTGGCAGCACAGCAGCTGTCTCAACAGGACCACTATGACTATGGCCTGCGTGCGCTCACCTCTCTGCTCCGCTACGCTGGCAGGAAGCGGCGCAACCACCCCAACGCGGCCGGTGAAGAGGTAGAGTTCTCTCTATCTGTCCCTCTCTCTCTGCTCGTTGAGATGACCGAAAAAGGGTGACTGGGTGGTTACTAAACATTTAAATATCTTGTCACTTTTAATACCCGTCTGTCCGCACCCTCCCAAGTCCACACTCCCGCCCAGGCTGCATCTCATTCTCAGACTGCACAATTTGCACAATAAAGCAGCATGCAGCTCACCTCCGCACCCCTCCAACAAAACAGAAAACAAAAAATGAGAACAACAAAAAGTTAGTAATAGTTAATAGTTAGTTGGATGTGACACGCCATTGATCTTTGATCTTTGACCTCCGCCCCATCCACAGATCTTGCTTATGTCTATAAAGGACATGAACGTTGCCAAACTGACGTCGGTGGACGTGCCGCTGTTTGATGGAATCATCCAGGATCTTTTCCCCGACGTAAACACGCCGACCAGCGACTACAGCAAGGTAGCCCGGCACCCACCCATCTTCCACAAAGTCTTCCTGTTGTTTTTTGTTAAAAGTCCTTTTCATGGTTCCAATGAATGAGCCATTTAGTCAGCTTTGCAGGGAGCTGACCTCCATCTTATCATTTTGGCTTTATTGCCGTCGTGCCTCAGTCTCTCAGCACTATAACATGTTTTAAGGAGACCATCTCCCTCTGGGGGGTTCAACTTGTGACTTTGGCCCTGCCCCCCCCTGTCGGAAGATCTTTATGAAAACCTGCTCCATTTACAATCAGGTCCATAAATACAGTATCTGCGTATATACTTATATTACTGTAGTATTACTGCGTAATACTGTATATGTGTCACCTGCACTGAAGTGCTGCCGTTTCTCTCTGGTCTCACCATCTCTCTGTCTGTGTCCTCCAGCTGACGAAGGCCTTAGAGGCGGAACTCCGCCAGAGAGGCTTGCAGATCACCAACTTCACCCTGACCAAGGCCATCCAGCTGTACGAGACCAAGAACTCTCGACACTCCACCATGCTGGTGGGCAAGACCGGTAGCGGCAAGACGGTCACCTGGAGGACCCTGCAAAGGGCGATGACCGCCCTGTACCACAAGGGGGAATGTGACTTCCAGGTGGTCCGGGTAGGTCTGGACGGGTGGACGGGCCGATGGTATCTGGCTGTTTTCTGCTCATAAGTGATATAATGGGTTTAGTGAGAAAGAAACTCATGAAAATGAGAACTCTTGCAAAAAAGAAAAGACGGAAAGGTCCCCTATTGAGCGGTCCAGTGGCAGCCATCCAGCTATTAAACTAGCGTTCTGGTGACGCGTTCCAATCGCAGGAGAAATTTAAAGCAACAACTAGGAATGTCTTTCCCCATCTGGTCTGGAATGATAGTTATCTTCCACTTGGAAGCTTTTTTCCTAACCATGCAAAGGACTTTTTTTCTAATGACGAATCCCAATAAATGAATTACACAAATCTGTCCTTCCTCATTGTCCATTTCTCTCTTTCCACTCAATTGGTACCTATTGGTTACCAAGATGCACTCACTTGACTTTTTTACCTGTTTCTCTGACTCTCCCCTCACCCTGGCGGTGACCTATGACCCCTGGGTGCGTGGACCAACAGGAATACCCTCTGAACCCCAAGGCGGTGAGCCTGGGAGAGCTGTACGGGGAGAGCAATCTCTCCACCAATGAGTGGACCGATGGAGTGCTGTCCTCGCTCATGAGGACCGCCTGTGCAGGTACTCAACACACTTGGCACTGGGAGTGGTTTGTGGTTTCGGTTCTATTCTCCTTTATGAAACCTTTGTCACACAAACACGCATGTGCACACACTTATACACCTATTACTCCCCCGCCCCCCAAATCACCTCCAGATGAGAAGCCGGATGAGAAGTGGATTGTGTTTGACGGACCCGTGGACACGCTTTGGATCGAGAGCATGAACTCTGTCATGGACGACAACAAGGTGCTCACCCTCATCAACGGAGAGAGAATCTCCATGCCTGAGCAGGTGAGGACCTTCCAACCAGGCCTCTGATTCATAAAAAACACTGTCTAGATGTGCGTCAATTAGGGGTGTGACGGTATCGCAACATTCAAATATGAACGTAAGACCGTGATCGCAAATCACATGATGAAGGCTATTTTCGGGCGGGGATTCTCTACGGAGGGCCAGGAAGGACAAAAAGGTGGTAACCATCCGTTCTAATCTTTGGATGTTTTCTTTTTTCTTTTTTTTGGTAAATTATACCAAGTGAAACTAAGTGATTTTATGACATACATAACATTTATTAAACATATAACATATCAAAAAAATAAATCGTCATATTTACTTTTTAACAAGCTATAGCTGCCGTGACGTAATGTCATAGCAGGTGTTTGTGTGTTGTTACGTGTTCTGCTCCTAATAACACCAATATAAATACAAATAGGAAAAAAATTAATATACCAATTTTTTCTTTTTTTTTCTCTGATTATATTCAATAAATGATAGTAGCCTACTACATGACATACACTCACTGACTCTATTAGATAGATAGATAGATAGATAGATAGATAGATAGATAGATATCTTGATACCGTGATATACCGAAAACCATGATATTGAGTAGTACAATTATCATACCATGAAATTTTCATCCCGTCACATCCCATCACATCCCTAGTGTCACTACTGTATTGATTTTACCACATAACTTGGACCAATCTGTATTGCTTTCTCACTTGTAAACAATGAGTTGTTCATACTGTGGAAGCCTTGCTAATTTGTGGAACTTTTGGCCTGGGAATTAGTGTACATGTGTTCTCCAGGTGTCGCTGCTGTTCGAGGTGGAGGATTTAGCCGTAGCCTCTCCGGCTACCGTGTCTCGCTGCGGGATGGTCTACAACGACTACACTGATCTGGGATGGACGCCCTACGTCCAGTCCTGGCTGGACAAGCGAAACAAGGTGCGGCAAACTCACCGGTAGCAGCCGGGAGCAGTTACCGTAGCGACTAGTGCTGCTAATTTTCTTTTCAGCCAAAGTGTCACCCCAACCCCACCAACCCCTGCACCGTCATGTGTCAACCAATGTCTCATCCGCAGGTTGAGGTCGGTCATCTCAATCCTCTGTTTGAGAAGTACGTGGAGAAGACACTGGATTTCAAGAAGAGCAGCTGTAAGGAGCTGGTCCCCATCACCGAACTCAACGGAGTGACCTCGCTCTGTCGCCTCTACGACTCCCTGGCCACGCTCGCCAACGGGGTATTTGGCCATTATAGTGATTAGTACAGGTCAGAGCAGCCTTGTTTAGCTTGGTCCGAGCATTTGTTAGTAGTAGGCCATAGAGAAAGTGGGATTAAGTGAGTATACGTTCAATCTGTTCCACGCTACCCCATTACTCGTGAGTGCTTTTCTACTTCCAAATGAAAGCGGCAAGAACAACAAAGCGAATCCGTCCTGTGCTGTCACCGACACATTGCCATTTTCTTTGGCAGAAGACTTCGGAGCGACTTGAGTTAGAACTTGTTCAGCTCAGTAAAGCTGAGAGCGGGAGGGAAGAGCAACCGATTTCTATTTGTCTTGCATGTCCTTGATCGTGCCTCTGCCCACCTTGACGGCACAACCCTCTTCCTCCCCATCCCGCCACCAAGGTGAACCCCGCTGACAAGGAGCACCACGGGAAGATGGTGGAGCTCTGGTTCATCTTCAGCCTCATCTGGACTGTGTGCGCCTCGGTGGACGAGGACGGCCGCAGGAAGATGGACAACTTCCTGCGTGAAATGGAAGGGTCCACCTTTCCAAACAAGGTCCCCATTAACACACACAAACACACACGTAAACTAAGAGAATAAGCTTTTAATTTAATGTATATTAACGCACCATAAAGTCATCTTTATAAGCATTTCTATCTGCTGGAAACCAGAAGTCCTGATTTTGGTAAATAGATTTTAACCAACTTTTGTTGAACTTTCAGGACACTATCTACGAGTACTACGTGGACAGCAAGAATAAAACCTGGGCTTCCTTTGAAGACCAGCTGCCAAAGAGCTGGCGCTACGCTGCCAAGTGAGGAACCGTCTGGACTAGGGATGCACCGATACCGGTACCGGATATCGGACCGATACCAGGCTAAAACAGGGTGTCGGTATCGGGGAATTTGCCTGATTCTAAAATCCGACATCAAGAACCCTGTGTAACGTGTCAGAAGAATGGATGGAGAGAGATCTCAATCATTTTTGTCCCAACGACCCAACACTAGTAGTGAACTATACTATTCAGTGAAAGCAATGGATCGGATCGGTGCTCTATCAGTCAAGTACTCGGAATCGGTATCGGCAGTGGAAAAGTGGTATCGGTCCATCCCTAGTCTGGAGCCTGTGTACAGCCATTTAGATCAGCACCTGGGCGTGTGTGTGTGTGAATGTGTGTGTGCATCTTTGTTTCATTTCTCCACTGCCGTTGTAAACCTTGCAAGAGAACATTGGCTTAAATCTTTGGTAAAGGAGCCTTTTGGTGAGTTAACTGCTGTGCCATGGACACGATTGACGTCCCCTAAACGGTGTGTCCCCTGGTGCACAGACTCTCTCACTGTCTCACTCTCCCTCTCTTCCTTCTTTTTCTCGTCCGCTGCAGTGCACCGTTTTATAAGATCATGGTTCCCACAGTGGACACAGTCAGGTACAACTTCCTGGTCAGTTCTCTGGTCGCAGGCCAGTACCCACTGCTGCTCACGGGGCCGGTGGGCACCGGAAAGACCTCTGTGGCCCAGAGCGTCCTGCAGGGCCTGGACTCCTCCAAGTGGGCCGTCCTCACCATCAACATGTCTTCACAGGTTTGTGTGTGTGTGTGTGTGTGCGTCTTTGTGCCCACTTCTACATTCAATATACTGTATGTTTGCCTCAATGAGAGAAATTAAATGAGGGTGTATTTGTGTGAATAGATTCCTCCAGTACAAAATCCCCCAGTGAATGCCCACCAGTCCCCCACCCAAAATCTGATACCACGCCATATCAAACTTGTCAGATCCTAAAGAAAAGCAAATTCTTTTTTTCTGCTTTAGTACAAATAGAAGTCGTCAGAGACTATTCGGGCATGGTACTGACAGACCTCAAAACCAAATTTTCATTTGGTTGATTAAATTGGAGATTTATTTGTGAAGCTTTCCCACCTTCGCAACAACGGGCGGCACGGTGGCTCAGTGGTTAACACTGTTGCCTCACAGCAAGAAGGGGGTTCGATTCCCGCCTGGGGCACTGTTGGCACCGTGCTCCGGTGGGTTATCGCCCAATCAGGGGCCTTTCTGTGTGGAGTTTGCACGTTCTCCCCGTGTCTGCATGGGTCTCCTCCAACATAAGGACCCTGACTAAAAACGTGCAGAACACTTCCTGTCCTGTCCCTGACCACGGCACGGACCCACCACCTGGAATTGGTCCCCGGGCGCCGACGAAGTGAGGGCTGCCCACTGCTCCTGGCTGCCCCTGGAGGAAGGACGGCCAGGATGGGATAAAAGAAGAGACTGTATCTCATCGTTCGCCACTCCTGCATGTGTGTGTGTGTGTGTCACCCTCTGCATGTGTGTGGTAAAAAAATGTGTGATTAATAAATCGTTCTTCCGTTATATATTGTTTTTATTCGCTTCTTGGAAGTTCGAGTTTAGAGGCGTCATACATAAGGACAATCGACTCCCATACTGTCTAATTAGCATATAATATAGTATATAACCCATAATATACTTGTTATATAATGTTAATAATGTTGCCCACTCAGCATTAATAAATAAATATACACACACGTCTTGACTTTTGAGAGCCAGACCATATTTCAGGTCGTCAGGAAGTGTGATAATGGATGATGGGATGGCTTATAATGTTGCTTCATAACTCTGAGCTCTGTGTGCTAATGGTGTGCAGATGGATAGCAGTGATCAGCTGACTAACTGTCATTAATTTGTTAATTACGGTATTATTAGTTACACCGTTTGTAATTGTGCTGTTCTTCTAAATTGACATGAATACAAATCACATCGATCTAAATTGAATGGATTCTGAATCCGGAAATGAACAAAATCTGTTCCACTGTCACCAACTCATGGAAGAATGAACTCAGAGGTGATCGATTCTGACATGAAACATTGATTTTTTTTAAATAAATGTGGAATTTCATTGGTGTCTGACTTAGTATCAATGGAAATGATGCTTTCATGTTGTTCTGAATAATCTCATCGCATCATTGTATTCTCATTCGTCATTCACCAGTAGTTTGCTTCGTTTTGTTCCCCGACTCCGGTTATGTGGTTATTTTTGTTCTGGATTATAAACCTGCTCCAAACATCTTTTAACGTCCTTGACGCTCTGGAATTTCCTCTGTTTGGACAGAAGCAGGATGAGTGTTCAGTCTG
>OMKR01086691.1:0-10408 GCA_900302355.1 Cyttopsis rosea
CCCCCCCCCCCCCCCCACTCAGGATGGCGCCCTCAGTAATTGCCTATACCGCCTATAGGCAGGGCTGGCCCTGCAGGGCGGTTGGTGGGGATCGGACCACCTTTCTTTTTTTACCTTTGTGACGTAAAGAGCCACTAAAATGTCGAATACTTGTGCAGTTTTTAACCAGTAGGTGGCGCTGAGCCACATTAATATTATGCCCGGGATTGATGTGGTTCACGAGAGAACATTGACATATTTCAGTTTACAGCAAAAATAAATATTCTAGTGCTCCAAACTTTATATATAACCATTATTTATTCACATATTTTCACATGGACCTTGTAACATTTTCCAGTTGATGTTTTAGTTTTGTATGAAATACTGCGTGGCATATCGATGAAAAAATGATGAAACAAATGATGAAAATTCATTGAGCTGCGGCTGGAAAACAAAAATCAACCTTGCTGATAAAATAATAAAGGCAGAAGGTGAATTTAAATCCTTGGCTGGAGCAGCCACGCTAGTTTTGGGGGAAATTTACTTTTGGGCTTTTTGTGTTATCTCCCCAGATTCAGACGAAAAGGTCAAAGCTAATTTCATCCTTGTGTTTCCAGTACAGAGATATTTACAGTATAAAATGTATTAAAAAATAAATCTATAACTCTACTAGTGTTACTTATTCCTAGAGATGATTTACCTGGCTGTGTATGTAATATTCAGGGGTTTGATACTGTGACAAAATGTACTTATTGTTAGTCGCTTTGGACAAAAACGTCTGATGGATGACAATGTAATATTACAGTATATGAGCTGCATGCTAACTGTGTTAGCTCAATGCAAGGCTGCAGACGGAAGCAACTAGCCTAGCTCCTGTGATATTAGAGAAATACATCTTTCAACATCTCATAAAGATGCTATTGCTGATATAACTCAGCTTCTGATACATAAAAACAAGAGGATACAAACAAGATTTGAGTTTGTGTCTGAATCTGGGTGAGACAGACAAAAAGCTAATTTCCCCACCTCCCACGTCCTCTGTCTGGTGTTCAGATCCTGCAGCTCTGCATCGGGAACCACGACTTGTTTATGCGACGCCGGCGAGTGGATTCTCTGGAGGTTCAGCAGATGAAGGCCCAGGCCAGGGAGGAGAGGGCCCGAAAACAGGTACCTGACACTGGAGGGGAGGCTGGGAGGGAGCGTGGCATTTAGCATTTCAAGTTGAGGTGAAACTCCAAAACTTGGAAAGTGAAGTATCGAAACAATTTCCAGGGCTCGAGATTCACGGTTGCCCTGGGGAAACCAGATTTGGGCCATTGTCAATCATCTTGTGTAGTCCACTTCATATGTCAAGTCATCAGTTCACTTCACGTCTTTATCGCTCCATCCGTCTCTGTTGTGTCGACTTTGTGTTCGTTTTCCGCCATTTGTTCCTTCTATCTGTAATTCCTATTCAGTCTTCGATCCAACTCTCCCCATCTCAATTTCTTCCTTTTGTGCATTTGTGTCAGAAGTAGTTGGGAATAACTTGGAGGCCGGGCAAAGAGGGCAGTGGGCAATTGTAAGTGACAAATGTGATTTCTGGAGAAGTGAAAATGGATAGAAATAAAACCGCAAGCAATTAGGCGGCCAGGGAACAGATAGGCCGAATAGGTCAATTTATTTTCATCAAGATGGCTTTTATTAAGCCAGAACTGATGCTAGCCGTGTGCAGTGGCATTTAAAGTCAAACATTTACATGCACTGTTTGCTCAATTATACAGATATTTTGAATATATTTAAATTTATATTAATGGCATAAAACCAGAACTACTTAATCAGTATTGCAGTGTATGGAGAAAAAAACAGAACTTTATAATTTCCACTGGGTTGTAGAGTACAAAAGATTCCTCTTGGATGGTTCTGCGTCCCCAGAAAATTATCAACAGCTGATTTTTAATACATTTTCACAGAGTGGACGAGACTGCTCTGCAAAAAGGCTGCATTTTCATCATGAACAGGCTATTTAAATAAAACGATGACCTATTTCCAATTGACTTCTATTACTTGTTTATATTTCTTTCTATATTTTGATTTAATACAATCCGTTTTATATATCTACGCCATTGAGAAATCACATGTGAGTTCTTAGAGGTTTTCTACCTCCTCTCTTCTGTCTTAATCTACTCTTGTTGTCTTATTGTTCTTGCATAAGATAGCATCACACTTTATTAATTCCCGGGGGAAAATTCAGGTGTTACAGCAGCAAAAACAGTCAAGAAAGAGATCTTGGGAAAAAAAAAACACATACGTACACATCCATCAACAAAGTCGACAGGGTAGCAGTATGCTAACTAGTGAGCCCAATATGGGAAGGTGGCTGTTATGCTAAAATAAGTACAAATTTGCGTATTACTGCATTACTGAAAAATGTGGCATACAGTAATAATGGCAGTCCTAATCATAACAGTAGCCCTAATATTTATGATCCCAAGTGGTATTATAGATGTTTATGTATAATCCAAACATTGGCATGCAACATGGACAAATGCATAATATTTTATCGATATAACTACGCTATCGTTGGGGCTCAACAGTACCGATACTTTCCAATATTCTCATCAGACATGTTGAAAGAATAAATGTCTCTTTAATATAACGTCATAACAGCGTAGTTATTTTCACGAAATGAATGAAATTGCTTCCCGGGAGTGTTTGGTGAAGGGGACCAATTGCTATAAGTAAACATCACATTTCTCCCTCCGAGTGACGGTAAAGGGTTTGGCAGTTCGACCGCTGCCTCCACACAGAGGCTCTCCTAGATTGACTGGTGGCGTTATCGATATGGACACGAATCAAAAATGTTTCAAACCGACGGCGACTGTGTGTGATGACGAGGCGAGGTCGAGGCCGCATATTTGGGGTTAGGAATCACGCCGGCTTCAGAAGCGAGAGCGCTGAATTTGATGCTTTTAACACACATTTTGACGACA
Organism: Cyttopsis rosea; assembly: GCA_900302355.1. Classification (NCBI taxonomy): domain Eukaryota; kingdom Metazoa; phylum Chordata; class Actinopteri; order Zeiformes; family Parazenidae; genus Cyttopsis; species Cyttopsis rosea. The sequence continues at coordinate 2,952 of OMKR01086691.1, forward strand.
TCCAAGACTGGGTTTTCGCGAGGATGGCAGGTACGTGTAAAGTGAGTTGGGTTCATCTAGAACAGGCTGTAAGGTGGTAAGGTGAGTATGAAGGGAGGTATCATGTTCAGTGGTAAGGTGTAGGGTTTTAGGTGCAGAACTATAAAATAGAATAAAATGTTTATGTTGCAATTAAGACCTCCATAAAATGAAATTTAAGACTATTTCATGATTTAATTTGTGAAACTGGGTTTGAAACTTTTTAAGGACCTGCAGACACCCTGTTGTAGGTGTTTGAGGAGGTTGCTGGTATTACCCACATTACACGCAACCTTGAATCCCGAATAATTTTCGTTATAATATTATTGTAATACACATCAGATGCTATACTGAAAAATTAGCAATTATCATTACTGTATGTATTAAATGTCAATATCGTCTATTGATATCAAATTTAATCGAATTTGTATCTAAATCGAATCGTATGATCCTGTCCAATACCCAGCCCAGGCATTGGCCATATGTCAAACTAATGCATTGTCTTTACTGATAATGTACAGTATTTTAAGCCGCTTTCTGTATTCTTTTTGTCTTTATCTCTCTCTCTCTCACCAGGTGGAGAGGCGGCGGTTAGAGCGTGAGAAGCAGCTGAGGGAGGAGGCGGAGCGGGCCCGGGACGAGCTGGAGAGGAGGCTGATGCAGCTGCAGGACGAGGCCCACATGGCCAATGAAGCCCTGGTCAGAGAACACTGACATTCATCAATATCCGTTTTAACCTCTGCACATGTTTTCGTGAACCCGCTTGGCGTCCCGCTTCATGGCCCGAGTTCTGTTCCCAACATAGAACCCAAAACACCTTGTTGTCATGCCACCATGTCCATTGGCCCCATATTAGAGTAAACATGGAACTCTGCAGACTTGTGCATTTTTGTCATGGGAAGGAGATGGCCTAGTCAAAAGAAAGTAGAGGAAACCAAAAATGACTTCTATTACATACACGACAACCATATTCTAAATATTGTCAAAAGATTTTGAAGTAAAAGGCTGAATTTAAAGCAAGTTGTTCACAACTACTGCTAAATATAACCAGTTCTCTTCCAAACTGGAGTTTACATAGAACGCATCAGGGCATTATGGGTGTTTTGAGCTCTAACTCCACCCTTTTTCTGTCTTCTCCTCTATACCTTTCTTGTCAATCCTGCCATTTTCTCTCTCTCCCTTCTTCTCTTTTCACTCTCTTCCCTCTGCCATGTCTCTCTCCCATCCACTCGTCTGCTGCTTCTGCTCTCCACCAACCTTTGTTTTTGTCTCACTTTATTTTGTGGCTCAGACGTTCTGGTTTTGTGCTCCTTACACCAGGTTATGCGTCTTTGTGCGTTGCCTTGGACAAGGCAGGTTTCTAAATTCCAGCAATTTTTTGAGACTTGGGTGGCTCTGATTCTGTCATTTTTGAGGCTGTAGTTGTTGTTTTTTTTATTTATTTTTTTTCTATTCTATGTTGTTGATTATCTGTCGATCCCAGTCGGTGAGTTTCAACTTGCGACCACTGAGCCTTTGTACAGATCTAATTTATTTTGTTGTTGTTTGGTATATGCGTCAGGTGAGAGTTCCCCTTGCCACATGAAATAATAGTGCAGTTTTTATGAGACATTTATCTGCAATTCGGGTCTCATTGGAACTCTGAGACATGACTTTTCAAAGCAACACGACCCAATGAACAAAGTGCTAATTGTCAGTTGTGACAATCCTGCCCAATACAGCAAACAAAAAAAAACCCTCACACCAATAACTCTTTATTTCCCCCTCTCTTCACCCTGCTACCCAATTACCTCTTCTCTGTGCCCCAGTCCAGATTAAAACCATGGGAGTGTGAGCCTTTGTTGTTGTGGAATGAGCTCCCCCTGAGTGTCAGATCAGCAGAGACCTCTTATCAGCGCAGACTGCTGCCAGCGTTGCCTGAACACACTTTCTGGCTTTACACCATGACTGATCACTCCATCCTGGGATTGGAGAGATTTGTCTTGGTTTACTATTTTTTCGTTCTTAATTGTTGCAAGTGTCCCTTTAGCATGTGTACCATGTGGACTTTTCTTTTTATGTGTATGATGGGTTTAAATATTTGCACAAGGCCTTGAAAGTTTTTAATATACATTTTTATTTTGGAAATGTGGGATTGAAAAATATATATTTAGTTAATTTCAATTGAATATCCTATCTTTAAAGATGACTACAAGCCATATAATTTATGCTCAAAGGTGCCAGGAAAAGTCTTATCGTGCAACCACAAAGTGCTAGAAAAGGGATGAAATTTCTCTTTAATTTTACCAGCATGCACCCCTGAAAACAGTGACTTAAAAGGTGCGACATGAATAGAGCTTCACTGGCTTGACTTTATCTCGTTTCCAGCTGCGGTCGGAGCAGACGGCCGACCTGCTGGCAGAAAAGGCCCAGATCGCAGAGGAGGAGGCCAAGCTACTGGCCCAGAAAGCTGCCGAGGCAGAGATGGAGATGCAGCGCATCAAAGTGACGGCCATCCGCGGCCAGGAGGAGCGACGGCTCATGGAGCAGAAAATGCTGGAGGCGGAGATGCTGGCCCTCAAGATGGCCGATGAGTCCGAACGGAGGTCAGGAACTGGGAATGTGTGTGTTTTCTGGCAGGGGGTGACCTGGTAGATGCATTTAGGACGCTGAAATTTAGACTGGATGGTTTGTCAAGTGTTCCTGTTCAACACTGCTACTCACTAAGGTTATCCTATTAAATCAGTTTAGCAAAAAACAAGGGACGAAATTGTCAGGTTTATTAAATTTATTTTGCCAGGGATGAGGATTCTGCTGGTTCAACGTAGAACAAGGCTAAAGATGTACTTGTTTTCAGTGCTTTTTAGGCTTGAAAGGAATTACAATTTGGATCGGCAAAAGTACAAAATTGGTTTTGTCCAAAACTGTGTTTAAAATGGTCTCAAAAAGAGAGAATGTCTGACACCCTTTCACTCGCTTGTGCCTCTTCAGCACGGTTGCAGTAGAGTGAGCTCTTAAAGGACTCCGCTCATAGTCATTTAGCTCTAGTTAGAATGACATACCTTATGTTGCCATTTAAAGGTGCAGTGTGTAGAATTAGTGCCATTTTGCGTAACAGATTTGGCAGAAATGGAATGGAAGTTAATATATGGAAGTATGTTTTAATTAGTGTATAATCCCATGAAAATTTGAATTGTGTTTTCGTTACATTAGAATGAGCCGTTTATATCTACATGGGGGCTGGAGCTACTTCCGCGGAGGCCGGCAGGTTGCGCCGCCATGTTGCTACAGTAGCCCAGAACGGACAAACCAAACCCTGGCTCTAGAAAGGGACTTTCGCAAGATTCATGGCCACCATAGATTCTCCTCCACAGACGCCACCATTTTGCACCGCCACGGACACGGAGGGGAATTCAGTTGGTTACAATCTGCAACCTCACTGCTTGTGGCCGCTAAATTCTACACACTGCACGTTTAAGACAGTAATGGCTTAAAGGCGAAGCCAATGAATATACCCCTGGCTGGCCGAAACAAAGCACATGGTGAATTTCATCGTACCCTGATTCGTTGAGAAACAAAATGTGAAGGCCTGTGGGTGTCAGTCTGTCCTCCAGTGATCTGTCGAGAGGATCTGGAAACGGCCATTAGATAAAACCAGATAAATCAACATGGTGTCACACAGGACACTGCTGGGCATGTCTTCAATGCCCAGCTCCATGAATAACGCTATTGTAGAATGTACTGGAACAGCAGGCGGTCCTATCCCCACATAGGCTTGTGGGATGTCATCACAAGTGGGCCCGGCCGAAACATACAAACAGTAGTTGCGTCTGGCGAAAAGAGGCTGTGTCTGATATTGCACTCCACACGTCTCAGCGGACAAAGACCGTTGAGTCCCTTCTCCTTTTTATGAGAACGCTTCCAGCCTAATACTATTTCAACCAGAATTGTCAGTGTTATGCCGACATAAAGGATGGATTTGGGCGAAGCGCCGCAGCATGGTGTTATTGCAAAGCAGCCTGATTTTGATCTGCTCATGTGGAAGCATTAACCTCAGTTGCCCCCACTAAGGGGCTATACTGCACATGGCCCGCCATCTCTTTTAGCATTCTTCAAAAGTGCTTTAGGAGGGGGTGACTGAATCACAGTTTCTCTTTGAAAGCCTCATGACATGAACATATGGCAGGAGCATAGAACTTCAGAGTGGTGTGAGGCTGCCACTTTCCAACAGATAGAAAATAGACTATCAAAATTGTAGAGGAAAAATGACCCCTTGGACAGGCCAAGGGGTCATTTTCCCTCTACAATCACCAGTTCTGACAGCATTACAGTACCTCTTATCACTGTAAGAAGTGAAAATACCCTTGAGTTCTCAATTGTGTGGATGATATAATGAGTTAAGCCTAGGGGTGCTTGTCTGTCCCATTTAGGACAGACGCACATCTCCTGGGCAAGGGTCAGCATTGAACCTATTGCCTTTGACAGTGTACCCCCTTCACAGAGGCGATTGCTAGGGTGGGGCAACCAGTAAATGAATTGTGGAAGAAAAGGACATCCCACTGCGATGGTCAGCTACAATCAGAATCCCCACCTCTAATCTCACTCTCTCCAGTTGAAATGGTATGGGAGTTGCCTATGGAAAAGCCTCTTAGAGGGTTGTCTGCTGCTGCACAGTGCACCAGGGAGGCTTGTCCTCAGGCCTTGAGAGAGAACCAGAATGGGAAGTGTGTGTTCTGCCAGGAGGACAACAAACCCACATCCCAAATGAAGGCGCTATTCTCTGTTGTTTGGGCGTCCCCTTGACATAGGATTGGCCCTTGTGCTCTCCGCTCACTGGTGTGGGTATGAGGCTCCCGACGGTCCTCAGGAGCATAATCAAAGCTTTCCGATCATTTTCGCCCCCTCCCTGTGATTGACAGCGGAAGCATTCTGGGAGCCTGTCATGGGTTAATATGAAAATGATTCCCTGTATTCCACCCAGTTTTCAGGCTCCACGTGAAAAGCGCTGGCCAAGGTGTCCTCGGGGGAAATAATGTCCTTTGTGACACCCTCAACATAAATTAATCGTGAAGCCAGCCCTCCCTTGCCTTGCAGGTAGCAGGTTCACCCCCTGTGTTGCCAGCAGAGTCTCACACCTGTCAAGTGAAGTGTCAGCGGCAGGGTATTGTCACGCTCGACCGAAGCCAAGGAAATGTGAAAGGCTGGTCCAGTACCTCCATCTCGTTGATATACCCGTACTGCAGTTTGATATCCTCGGGCTGTGGAAGTGGAACACCCACTGCTTCTATCCAACGGCAGTCCTGGTCGAGGCCTGCTGAGTAGAAATCCTATGTAAGCTGAAAAGTTGCAGCAGACTCCTTCCTAGGTTGCAATCTTCTTACGTGCTCAACCTTCCAACTGTAGATGAAACATGGGAGCCAAGAAAACAGCCTGAGCGGGCTTGTATACAGCTAGGTGACAGGCCTACAGAGTTCAACTCTCGGTCTCTCAACCTGCAAAGTGCTGAAAGGAAGTGGAGTGTCTATACGATGATCTAGTATGACTGAGAAGATGTTCTTTTTACTTGCATCCTGAAGTACGCCATTTAGGGCGCTGTGTGTGTTATGTTCTCAAAATCCTTTTGGGTCCGTGTAATCTGTCGGAAATATGTTTCTGATGTCTTGATACAGGAGGTTAAAAAGTGCAGCTCAGTTTCCACCTCATTCTGTGTGCAGCGGCCAGGTCTACATGCCGGCCTCTCTCAATTGCAATTCTGTGCATGGTCAAGGTTTTTGTTAATGTCAGACAGGTCATAGTTGTTGGGTATTCTGCGTCTGTGTATTCTCTGTTCATGGTCAAATCGCATTCCAATTTGCTCTGGTTTTGGTTGATTATTTCCAATGTGTCAAATAATTATTTTTGGTTTCTTATATTCTAGTTTGGTCCAATGGGGTTAAACAGATTTAAATTGTGGATTCAGGTTTCCAATGGAATATTGTATTTGATGGCAAAAACAGTTGTTATAATGTATTATTTGCCCTGAAATCATTGCTCTCTACCATGAAAATAGCAGTCAATAGCATCTAACGCCTCTCCTCTTCCAGTGTTTCTCTCTCTTTCCTGCTCTGCTTGTGTTTCCTTCTTTTTTTCCCTGTTAGACACGAGCACCATCATAAAGCGCTCTGCGGGTTTACAGCAAAGTTTTTCCCACATTGTATAGTTTCAGAGTTTCAAGGAGTTTTCTGTCCCTTATTTGAATTGCTAATTATTCAGTCTTCCACCCCCCGCCGCATCACCAACTCCAACAAGCATGAATAAACAGTTCCCATAGTTGTTGTTTTTTTTCATACTGAGGTGTTTAGCAGCAGAGGACTTGGTGGATATGCCAGATCACCTTCAGCCCAACTGACTTTATGTTTTCCGATCAATGGAAGAGACGTTTGCTGCGACCTGTTCCAAACCATTTAATCTTTAAAGGCTTTTGTCTAAGTGCAGTTGAGATGCAGGGGATCACGCCGGTGCAACTCTTTATCTTCATTCTGCTTGATGGAAGTATGTTGAAGCACTTAGTCATTTTATTTTTATTTTTATAACACCACAGCATTCATAGATGGATAGAGAGACTTAAACTCCGCCATTTATTAGGCAATCATTTCAAACGGACACCATTAACCACTTGCCAAAAAAGCTGCAATTTCTGAAAGGGTACTTTTCCACGGCAGAGGAATTGCAACCACGGGTACTCGACATGCAAATGGCTTGGTCCGCTCGAGCCTCGGAGGCACATAGCGCTCCCACGCCAATTAGAAATGGATGAAATATCTGAAAATTGAACCAATGTATCAAGTGTGTGTGTGTGTGTGTGTGTGTCCCCGCCGGGGTAACGCATTCATCACCTGAATAACAGTGAAAACAGAAGTGCTGCTTATGTAAGGTAATTGTAGATTTGATTTAGATAATTCTGTAGATAAGCCTCGAAGGTGACATTAGTAACTGTTTAAATGGTTCCGCAAGCGTGTTTAGGTGAAAAATCATGATGTGTTGACGCTGGTAAGGGTATTTTGTGGACTCGCCAATAAGCTAGACCATATGATTTCATACTGGGAAGATTTTTGGCAATTGGAAGTATTGTGATTCTGTAATGCATCTTAGGAAACTTTGCCACGGGTGATTTAATTTCTAACAAGTCAAGATCCTAACCTTATAATGGCTCACTATGAGAGTGCAAACTGGCTAAATTAAATGTAACCTTTGTTTCAAGTCATATTTCCATCCCTACTATAAGTACTGCGACAATTGAACCATTCTTCGAAAGACGCGCACATTAAAAGCATAGTCCGTCATGGTTTTCAGGTTTTATTTCACACACATGACAGGAAGTGAGAAGCAGAAATATTAATCTGTCATTTTACAAGAAACACGACTCGCATGACTCATGTGAACAAATCCAATGTAAATATTAATTATAGAGTCAGTACGAT
>OMKR01086692.1:0-11058 GCA_900302355.1 Cyttopsis rosea
ACACACACACACACACACACACTCACACACACACACACACACACACACACACACACACATACACACTCACTTCTCAAATGTTACAGAGAGGCGCTCTAGGGTAAAATGCTGGAGCGCCATGCGTAAAATAATGCAGGATATCCTCACAAGTGATGCAAATTATATGAATTGTACAAATGTTTGTATAGACATAAAATGAATACAAGTGATGACTATACTCACAAGTCTTCATATGGATCTTTGCCGTCCATGTAATGCTCCTCATCAGCAGTGATGAAGGTCTTTTTGCGCCATGTTTGCTTTTGTTTATTTTACACGTGTGATCACTACTTCTTCTTTTCCTCCTTCTTCAACATATAAGTCATTGCGATTATTTCGTTCATATGTATTTATTTATTTGGATAATATTTATAAATTTCCCAATAGAAAACGAATAAAACGAGTAGTACAGTGAGTTATTTTTGTGCAGAACAGGTATAAAACAGTATTTTACAGTATTAGGAGATGCAATATCAGTGACGTGCAAAAATGCCAGGGACCATTTCTCCGACAGCCGAGGGAGACGTGCAAATCCAAGCGGAGGGTTTAAAAAAAAAATCCAAATATCAATTGTCAATTTTGGATTAAATAGAATAATATAAGCCCAAATAACACAGCGCCACATTTAAGCGGGTGCCGCTATGTGGGTTTAGTGGGACAATAACTGATTTCCCGACATAATTTTTTCTATGGCATGGAGAGCACATGGCAGGAGAATAACGTAGCAACAATAGTGTTTTAATGAGTCACATTATTCCAGTGTAAATAACTTTATTTAGCCGCAAGGAAAAAGAAAATCAGGCCCAGACGAGCAGGCAGCAATGAATATTGAACATGAACATAGCAACCGTTGTTTCTTCCAACATGGAAGATAAATGGGCATTCTAAGCATTCCGTGAAAGGCCATATGTACTGTACATACTGTATTCAAATTTTGATACATCTTTTACATTGACATAAGTGCAAGTGGGTCTCAACTTTTACATTTTCATTTCTTTTTTTTTTCTTTTTTTTGTTGTGCTGTCAGCATGCTTGGCACACAACAGAGTATCTGTATGTCGTTGCATCTAGGACAGAGTTAATCAACAAGTGGAGTTAAAATTCTCAACCTGCAATGCCGCACTTTATTCATTCTTTAATCATTAAATGCTGCTGCAATAACGCTGTCCTGTGGATGACCTGTGGGATGACAAGAGCACAGCTTTTTTATTATACAAGACGCCACCAATCCCCCTCTTGGAGCACGATCTGACCATGTTCTGATCTATAAACAACTCATCATCATTACTTCTCCAAGAGGGGGAGAATCACCACGGACGAGACAAATAAACATAGAAGCAAACAAACTATAAGATGCACATGGAAAAACAGAAACATAGAAACCTCAGACGACAACACGTATTGACAAAACAAAATTAACTTAATTAATAAATAAAGTTATTAATAACTAAAGAAGTTATTAAATAAAATAATTAATAACTTAATTAATTGAGGGATTTCAAAAACCCTCTGACCTGGCCCTCTGAGCTCGCACTGAAAAAGTAAACTTCATTGTCAGAACACAAATTATGTAATTGCAAAAACTCTTATCATACTTATTACAGAGACAATAATGTATTTTCTTTTGGATTCACCTGTCTCAAACTAATGCACAAAGGCAGTAATATTCCCTTTTGAATCCCCCTGTCTGCAGCATATACTGTACATATGACGTGACTGTGTCACACATTCAGCTTCCAACAACTGTATTCTGCGATTATTATGTATTTGTAGCAAAGCGATTCACAAAATCATCCAAGTCCAGGGACTTTGATGATATCTAGACTTAAAACACCCAGATTGCTCAGTCGATCATCACCCATGGTAGATCTCAAGTAGGTCTTAACCAGCTTGAGTGTAGAAAAGCTGCGTTGACAAGCAGCAGTATGGGCAATTTTGCATAATCTGAAGAGCTCGTGGAATACCTCTTTGAATGGTTCAATGATCGTGGTGAGATCTACTATGCTAGAGGGCTTTTGTGTGACAGAATTTACTTTCTTCTCTAGAATTATTTTCATTTGCTGTACCTCATGTCTGAGGTCTTCTACAGGCGTGTTGCCATTAACGTATTTGCGCATTTGGAATCATTCGAAAAAGTGGACCATGGCAATGGACCATGGTTTTCCAATGTTTTACCTAGTGTTACTCCACCACTGCACACCCTTACGAAAAAGTACCATGATTTTACCATGGGTATGATCATTTAAATTAGAGTAGCGGCACGGTGGCTCAGTGGTTAAAACTGCTGCCTCACAGCAAGATGGGTTCGATTCCCGCCTGGGGCACTGTTGGCACCGTGCTCCGGTGGGTTATCTCCCGATCAGGGGCCTTTCTGTGTGGAGTTTGCACGTTCTCCCCGTGTTCGCATGGGTCTCCTCCAACATAAGGACCCTGACTAAAAACGTGCAGACCACTTCCTGTCCTGTCCCTGACCACAGCATGGACCCACCACCTGGAATTGGTCCCCGGGCGCTGACAAAGTGAGGGCTGCCCCTGGAGGAAGGACGGCCAGGATGGGATAAAAGCAGAGACTATATCTCATTGTTCGCCACTCCTGTGTGTGTGTGTCACCCTCCGCATGTGTGTGGTATAATGCGTGATTAATAAATCATTCTCTCTATTCTCTTCTCTTTTGAGTTAAAGACTCTTGCAACCATCTTGTGTGAAACCTCAACCCTTCTTTTTCTCTCTTCCTTTCTCGATTTCTGTATATTTTGTATATTTTAGCTATTTCTCTACGCAATTGAATGGAAAGTGATCCTCCAAAATTCACGACCAGAGACCATAGCAACCCATAGCAACCGTCAAACTTCACATTCTCTATAGTCATTTCCCCCCCAAGATATATTATGAAATAATAATAATAATAATAATAATATATTATTTATTTCTATTACTGTTTCTATTTCTTTGACTACTACTATTTTTTACTTTTCTTCAAATGGATACAAAAAAAGATCACAAAATAACATATTGTTTGGAAAACACATGTTATGATAATGTTATATCAGTATATATACCAATAATTGGTATATATTGATATAACTGCTTGCTACATTGCGCTACACTGTATAATATACTGTGTTATTGGATTATTGGGTATATTCCAAAATACATTGCAATTATATTATTAATATATATTATATATATTAATATTTACATACATATAAAGATGATACTTATTTCAAACATATTATATATGTTATATACTACACTGTATGTATGTAAGTCACAGATATTGATATATGATATAGATAATGAATGGAAAAAACAGTATATTAAATCCCTCATAAATGAGATGTATATATACTGTATACTGTATATATCCCTGTCTCACCGAAGGCCTTCTTGGGCCCCACCAGGCGCAGGGTGAAGGGCTCCCCGCGGGGCTGCTCCTTCAGCATCTTGGCCACCTCGTAGTGTCGACAGCCCACGATGCTCTGGTCGTTGATGGCCTCGATGTGGTCGCCCACACACACCGTCTTCAGCCGGTCGATGGTGCTGGACTCCTTTATCCTCTGGGAGAAACGCAACATGGAGCCATACACAGGTGAGGAATGCATGAAAGAAAAATTTTATTCCAAGTCATATATGGAGGTTGTCATGGAAATGATTACATGTGGTTAATCACATGATGGCTCTACAATATTAAGGGGTTTGAATTTAAAAGAGTTTGCTAACCATCGCCATAAGTGGCGAAGAGGCAAAAGTGTGCAACATTTAAAAAAATACATCACCTAACTTATTTTGAGTTAAATCTGATTGAATAGTTTTTAATCAAATTATAATTATCTAGAAAATGGGCAGTAGAAAATAAGTGTTTACATCTTCCTGCTCCTTTTCAGACATACTGTATCTACAGTATATATTTTGCTGAATATTTTGTCTTGTGTTTTTATCTATTATTATATTTTATTATTATATTTTATTATATAAAAATATAATATTATTATATTATAACTTGGAATTATATTTCCAAGACTAGACTCACTAATTAATGGTCTATAAAAGCTAAACCCCCAACCCCCAAAAAACTGTTAGTTTTCAGAAAAGTGGGGAAAATCAATGACAATAAAAGCAGCAGGAGTTCCCTCACCTTGATGAAGGCGTACCCGGCTCCGTTGTCCGTGATGGTGAGGCCCAGGGCGTCCTCGGTCTTGGTGACCTCCACCTCCTTGGTCTCCCCCCGGACGTGGGCGAAGATGAAGTCCTCCAGACCGATCTGCCCCCCCAGCAGCTTCTGCATGTCCACCTTGTGGGAGTTCAGCGTGCAGAACAGGATCTGGAGGAAAGGGGGAATGGTTTGTTGGATCAGCTTCAGGACAATATCGCTAGGGATTTTACTTTATTTTTTAAGTTGTCAAAGTCTATGAGGCCAGAATGATTCAACAAGTAACGGTCACAAGGGGATTGACCCCTTGATGGCAGACAGTCATTGAAAAAGTAGCTCTGAAATGATGGCTCAATTATTGGATTAAATGAATAAATTAAGTGAATGATACACAAACATTTTACCATTGAATTTTTCACATTTTCAGTTGATCCAACTGGATCAAGAAGCAAATGTATTGTAATCTCACAATAATTATGAAATGTGAAGTTCAGTGAACAAATTGATTTCCACTATTTGAAGAGACAGTATCTTCTACAAAGACATATCTTAATGAAACAGATGAATAGATTAATAATTGAATTAGATAGAGGCTTCACTATTCAGGAATCAAGCTTTTCATTATGTCCTTGCTGCTGAACCCCTGTGCTGCTTATTAACATTATTTATTGCTGCACAGCTGATGTACTGGCGGTTAATAGATAGTAGTTAGTAGTTAATCAAGTCATGCTGTGAATTCATCACTAGAGGTCAGTGCAGTCCAAGGAATACATCTAATTCCATTTTGAGAGCTTTTGGATCAAAATAATGGCTTATTGCATTATTTCACCCTTATATTATTCAATCTGTATATTACCTGAAGGTATCGGCTAATGACCGATGGACAAAATGACGTTATATGGACCCTTTAGTTAATCGATTAAAAAAAAAAAAACGAATCTATATTGTTTAAATATAATTAGAAAAATCAGCAGTGTCCAACATCAGATAATTTTTCAGTAGACATGGAAATTATGGGTAATCTGGACACATTGGCTAAAATGTATTGTCTCAGCATGGACCAGGTGTGCAGACTTTGTATGTGTTTGCATCTCAGAAAAGAGAAATAGGAGGATTCAGTGCCTTGCTCGTGGGCACCTGACATGAGTTATTCTTTTTACTATGAACTATGATCTGTACATCTATAGAATTCCACGGAGCAGTATGCTGTTAGAGATGTTTGAGTGGCATGTTTGAGTGTCTGCAACCACAAACCAATAATTCAACAGTCATTTTGGAACAGCTGAGAAGGTTTCAGATTAAGATATCTTGCTTTGGCTCTAGTATCAGTGTCTGACTGTGTGACTTCGGTCCAAGGTCTTCCTTGTCTCTGTTATTGGACCCCGTCGAAAGGGATCAAGGGACTGAAGCACATCTGATTTATCACCACCTTAATATTAGGGAACTGCATTTCAGATCTCTACTGTGTCTGGAACGAAGCTCAAGGTCATCACTCACAAGGTTGTTCGCACAAGCATTTTGATGCCACAACACCTCATTACAAAGACAAAGGATCAGAAATACATGTAAATTGTGTTGCATAGAATTTGCAGAAATAATAATAAAATGGGGAAAAAGAGACAAATTATCATAAATTAAATGTAAATTGTAATCCATAGAATTAGTCGTGCTGGCTCCAAAATAACATTATAAGGAGAAAAAGTAGAACATTTTTCACGCAAAAGATGGGGAACCCCCTGGAATATGACCTATGATCCCTGGAATATTCATTAGCTAGACACATATCTAGACAAATATTTTTACACATAGTTTTATTTTTACAGTGCTGCTGGACTTTGGCCAAATCCTCCCATTGAGGTGAGTCAGAAATGTGACACCTATGTATAAAATAAGGGAAAATAACTTATAGTCGGTTTAGATGTATTTGTTCTTTAGTTCTGTGGCTCTGAGTCCTGTATTCCATGCATGTTGTAGTGCAGTGTTGATGAAGGAATTTTCTTTAAAAGCATTGATTTAATGCAATTGGGGCATTAAAGTGTGTCTTTTGCAAGTAATTCGCCTTTTTTTTCAGACAATATCTTTCAAAATATATCCCTTTAAAGGGATTTACACACACGTTAAATGTTGCACTGCATTGACTTGCCTGTTAAACCATTTAAAACGACCTTTTACAGACCGTCTTCCTATCCTATCTGTTGCCACGGTCCTTGGAATGCAACAGTTTTACACAGATGCAACACGCCTTCATGGTGTCCTTCACAACACGCCTGATAAGCTTCAGATAAATCCAATGCCAGCGAGTTATCACCTCAGTGAAGGATATAACAGTTCTGCATTCTGACTTTGTTTGCACTTGGCAGCTGCTCTTAATGCAGTGAATGAAAGTGCAATTAGGGATCTATGGCAAAGTGTTGAAGAAACGGCTCAAAGTCTGAGCATGCATAGAAAAACAGTTGTAATGCAAATTAACTTGTGTAATGGAATACCAATATTTATCGCATTTATTTACTTTGCAACTTACAACTGAATTGAATCCTGTTTTAAAATATAGAAAGATGTCCTCAATATGAAAATATAATTCATTGTATTATAATTAATAATTCACACACAGTCTTACTTTTTCACACATGATCACTTTACTTCTCAAACAAACGGGATCACTCAGAGACCACAGAAATATCCTGTTGTAGGTTATTTTAGGGTGTTGTCATATAGCTAAATATAATATGATCTAAATAAAAATATCAACATTTTAAAATAATATCTAAAATTTTGATTTATTTAATCAATTTTTATTTCTATTTCTATGTAAAAATATTTCAATTTAGATATTTATATATCTAAATATAAATATAATATATCGAAATATTCAGAAACATTTTTTTCCCCACAATTGATTCACTGCATTTCCTCCCAAGGACTCGGCAGTACTCGGACCGTTTACTGACCACAAACCGACCATCTTGTAGTTCATTATAAAGATTATAACTTTAAATATTAATATACCATTTTGGATTTTTGAGCAATGTGGGATATATTAATTTCTCCTTTCTCATTAGAAAATAAACCTTTTCAAGAATGTGATAGGTCAATGCAAATGTCACCTGGGATTTCAGTTCCTCAGTATTTGTGGTTGATACCATTGGTTTCTGTCATTCAAAAAATACCCTCAAACTCTAGTTTCATGCATTAGCCAAACTTCTTCTTGACTGACATGCCCAGTTCTGCTTTAACCGTCCGTCACGTAGTGCAGATTACCGTAAAGCCGCTTCCTCCCTTTATCGGTAAGAGTCACTGTTATACAGCTGTTGCCTACTGACTTCCAGATAAATTGTCAGGTATATTTGGATTGCTGATCCCAATCAAGGATCAGCTTCAGGTACAGAGTCTGGCAGACTGTTGCTAGATGATCTTCCTCGGTGCATCATGGAAACAGGCCTCAATGGAAACATAACACCTTCCTCCAGCTGGCCTTCTCGAACAGGGAAAGCGGACTGACCTCAAATCTACACTGGCCTGGTGTTTTTTTTTTTTTTTACAGTGGTAGCTATTGAGTCTTTATTGTGTGTGCTAAGTAATCAAAAACGGTGCGATAGAACAGGACTTTTCCTACCTCTGAGGCTGAGATGTTGAACACTTCGGCAATCTTGGCGTAGAGCTCCTTGACGTTGGTGAAGCCGTGGATGCGTCCCGTGGGGCTGCCGTGGGCCAGCTGGGTGTGGAAGACCAGCCTGGGTCTCGGGGATTCCGGCGGGCCAGGCGGAGGTGGGGACGGAGGGGGCAGCGGCGGCGCCGAAGGCTCCGGGCCCTCCTGGTTCTGGCTGTGTTGGTTCTGGGCTTTCTGGGTCTTGTGCTCTTCTGTGGCCCCGGCCCCGGCCACGACTTCTGCCGCCTGCGCGTCCTGCGGGCCCATGGCTTCCCCGTTCTGCATCGGCTCAGGTTCTAGTGCGGTCCTAGTCCTCCTCCAGGTGCCAGAACTCTGTTCTGCTCTGGCCTGGGCGCAGAGAGACACTGTCCTTCCTCAAGCGACAGCCACGCAGCCAGCCAGAACCTGGGGGCCAGGGGATACTGCTGAATTAGTGATGAGGGTCGCCAGGTAACAGCAGCCTGCGGAGGCCGGCACGTGGAAACATGAGCCGAGGATCAGATGCACGATACCCGAGCCTCTGGCCGCTCAAACATAACGCGCCGGGGCGCAGGCCCTCTGCGGAACACACGCCACGGCTAAAGACCCTAATCCACCGTATCGGTCTGGCTGTGAGACATGCTTCACACACACGGCTCTGAATGTGTTAACACGTGTGTGTGTCCCTGGCGAGTTTGGAAATGTCAGCCAAAATCTGCAAAACAGTTTACAGTACAACGTGTAGTGCCACCTGGTGATGGCCACAGTCATAGACAATGTGTTAGTGTTGAAGGAAAAGTGATACCGCGTGGTCGTGTTCCACCCCCAAACACACACACAACCTAATTGAAGCTTACTGAGTGAAATGGGTGCTTGTTGTTGGGGTTGATCATTGGCAAAGCGGTGACCAGTTTGACCCCACGGTGAGCCCACCGATGCACGCGTAGCTTAAGCAGATGTTTAATTCACCTGTCGGCATCGGTGCATGATGCGTTGCAAGACTCTTTTTGTTCCTGCCTAGCTACTGAGACGAACGGCAATGGATGAAGAAGTCACTAAAGGTCTCGTAGATTCAAATGATATATTCTGTAGCAGTAATAATATAGATCGCAAACACAACATTTCTACTGGATGCAACAGTATTATTCTGAGAAATTGAAGCAATCTTGTAAATAAGTTAGGATAGTAAGTAGGAGTTCATCAATAATGATGGCATCACGTCATACATAACAACTTTGAGGAAATATATAGACATTTTTTCTCATATTTCAGATATCTCTATCAAACTGTGTTTCCACTCTGTCACATGAGGTGGGATTATTAAACCGATCACATCGCTCAGGGGAATGCTGATGTGGCATACGTGAGCAATTTCATCCATCATGCATGAAGCATTACTGCATTTCAGGAATGTTTGTGAGAAAGACTTGAAAGTCAGACAGAAATACATTTGCCTTTCCTGCCTCATGACAAATGTGATTCATTACACATTTCAGTCATTTCAGTTCACCACTTTATTGTGAGAAATAACAACTTTTTTTTAACAAAGAACTGATAGCAATCAAATACAAATAGTTAAAGTTCTTCATATATTTTGATAAACATATACACATTGAAATAATTTTTTCCTTAAAGGAGTCATATCATTCTCCTTTTCAACAAGTTAATATGGGTCTCTGATGCCCCCACAACATGTATTTGAAGTGTTTTGCTGAAAATTCCACTCAGATTATTCATTCTAGCCATTCTAACCTGTGTCTCTAATCTTCCAGGCTCTGACAGGCTGATTCAGTGTGCGTGTATGCATGTGCGTGTCTCAGTGTGTGTGTGAAACAGTGCTGCCGCAACCCCGCACCCCGCCTTCTCTGAACAGCGTGTTTTTTTGTTTTTTTCGACCGAGGCAATGCAATTAAAAACCAAAAAACTCACTGGGTTGTCTTTTTTCACAGATTGTGTGTTAGCCGGTCCAATGTGCAGAAGCTACACAGGCAGGTAGACAGTAGTCACAGGGTGAAACAAACCCCTTGTGGCGTAATGAAAGTGGGGCTGAGGTGGGATCCCGGTGTCGCGCCAAGGTACTTATCGATTTCTACTTAACGATTTCAACCGAAGTAAATGAAAAACAGCAAGATGTGTATTGTTTAATTCTTCTTTTAGTATTGTAGTTTTATCAACAAGGTTTTGCAAAGTAACACATGGATCATCTATAAAAATAAATGCTTTTATTCTTCTGTACGTGTGTGAACTTCATATTATTCATTGGGAATTGGGAATGTCTACTGAAAATCAAAGGCAATCATTAATACACACATTGGTTTTTTTTCTTTTTCTTTATTTTCTTTTTTATGTTATTTTTTAATGTTCTCTTTTATTATTGTATAATAGTCACTGTTTTCATGCATTACCACTACAGCAGGTTAGGTTTATTATTAGTAATATATTATAAATGTCATTATCACATTTTGACTTGTAAATATATTTAAGTTGATGTATAATTGACCTTTTTCCTACAAGTACATTTGCGTGTATCATATGTGTATTTTTTTTAATTTTCCTTTCTTTTAAATCTATTTGCTCATGCACAAATGGAAATGTTTATGTATCATGTAACATGTTACATGTTGCAATTGCACTGTGAATTGATCATTTTTGACATGCAGTCTGAAAGAATGTATATCCCCTATAACCTTTCAAGGTATACATCTCTGCCCTATCATCAAGAATTTTATTTTGTATATACAAGACATCATATGATTCATGTGATCATGAGATTGAATGTAAGGATCGTGTGCTCTGTTATACACTGTGGGGACACTGTGATGTTCCTTTATATCAGGGGTGCTCACACTTTTTCAGCATGCGAGCTACTTATAAAATGACCAAGTCAAAATGATCTACCTACTACAAAAATGCAAAACATATATTTATTTATAAATATATTGAGAATTCTTTATATGTACAATGTATGTTGATGTACTTTGCATAACCGCATATCAAATCAAATCAAATCAAGTCAAGTTTATTTGTATAGCCCTTAATCACAATACAGTCTCAAAGGGCTTCACAGACCCACATTCCATTAAAAAATCAACGACATGTTGCATCTTTCATCTGAAAGCATTAACTGAGCTGATCATATTGATCACTGTTAAGTCTTTTCCTTGCAGCTCTAGATTAAGGTCATTCAACATGTTTGTCAGATCGGTTAAAAATGCCAAGTCTAACAGCCACTGACCGTCATTTA
>OMKR01086693.1:3432-16311 GCA_900302355.1 Cyttopsis rosea
CCCCCCCCCCCCCCTCCTGCCCCCCTCTCTCCAGGCCCTGCTCCTGCCAGACTTGCAGCAGCTGATTGTGGCCCTGCTCCATCAGCATCTCTGTTGAAACAGAAATTCAAGCTCAAAATTAGTTTGTTAAAGAAACAGCAGATGCTCCTCGATGCACAGGAGGAGTACTATTCTCAGATACTGAAAATGCTAAAAGACGGAGAATCTCTTAAAAAATACATTACATTACAATTACTTGTGTTTTGACTGATTTGTGTAGATGCAAGGTAAAGCTACAATAATTGTAACTGAAATACTTATTTTGGCTTGGTAAGCCAAGGTCCATGTATCCAAACGGCACTATCGCACTATTCAAACTGAAATGTGACATTATGCTCTGCTCTTATCAGCAGGGTATTGTTGTTGTGATGGTTTACCCAAAGTGTGAATTGGTGAAGTCCTGTATGGTCCCTGTATGCCAATCCACTTCATAGTATATGAACAGCCACTCCGCCTTCATCAGCAGCAGCAACATCGTCATCATCGTCAACAGCATTATCATCATCATCATCATCTTCATACTCCGCTGGCTGGATATTGCGTGCTGCACAGGTTGTGCAGAATGGCACAGACAGTGATAATCCTGCTTGCTTTCTCTGGAGTTAGCCGGATTTTCCCATGTAGTGCATGAAAATGACATGCAGGCCATGTTTGCAGGCCATGCAAGAACTCGGATGTTTCCAGCTTCCAGGAACTGTGTATAGATCCTTGCAACATGGGCCGTGCATTATCCTGCTGCAACATGAGGTGATCTCATCACCGCCATCTCGTCATGGTATCTCTGTGAATTCAAATTACCATCAACAAAATGCACAATGTTCATTGTCCGTAGCTTATGCCTGCCCATACCATTACCCCACTGCCACCATTGGGCATTCTGTTCACAACATTGACATCAGCAAACCGCTCATCAACACGACGCCATACACGCTGTCTGCCATCTGCCTGGTACAGTGAGAACATGGATTAATCCATGAAGAGAACACTTCTCCAAAGTGCCAGACGCCATCGAAGGTGAGCATTTGCCCACTCAAGCTGGTTACGACAACGAACTGCAGTCAGGTCAAGACCCTGGTGAGGACGACGAGCACGCAGATTAGCTTCCCTGAGACGGTTTCTGACAGTTTGTGCAGAAATTCTTCGGTTTTGCAAACCGACTGTTGCATCAGCTGTCCGGGTGGCTGCTCTCAGACGATCTCACACATGAAGAAGCCGGATGTGGAGGTCCTCGGCTGGCATGGTTACATGTGGTCTGCGGTTCTGAGGCCGGTTGGATGTACTGCCAAATTCTCTGAAACGACATTGGAGACAGCTTATGGTAGTGAAATGAACATTAAATTCCGGGCAACAGCTCTGGTGGACATTCCTGCAGTCAACATGCCAATTGCACGCTCCCTCAAAACTTGCAACATCTGTGGCATTGTGTTGTGTGATAAAACGGCACATTTTAGAGTGGCCTTTTATTGTCCCCTTCATAAGGGGAACCTGTGCACTGATCATGCAATTTAATCAGCGTCTTGAGATGCCACACCTATCCAGTAGATGGATTATCAAACAATCAAATTAAACAAAATTTTATGTAACAAAATAAATGTTATTTTTTGGGGGCCAAATTAGAAAGACATAAGCTCTTTGTGAGCCTACAAAAAATCCTTGATTCTTTACTTCAACTCATGCAAAATTGGAGCAAAAACAAAAGTTTTGTGTTTATATTTTTTGTTCAGTGTAGTTGGCATCAAAAACCACCTGTGAGTTGATGCTATGAATTTATTTTCTGTTGACAAATGCTGCTCATCTTGTGATGACATGTGTCCCATCTATAGCACCAACTACACCGGGTAGTCCAGCTATGGCCATGAAGTGGGCTTTGGTTCTTTGTAGTTGGCGAACATCAAGAGGAAACCGTATGAATTGTCAGACGATGTGGGGTCTGGAGGGGGCATTTATTGTTTGATGTAATATCCCACTGACAGATGACTGAGAAATACCTAGTTCATCTGTGCTGCATAGCTGCATTTTCCCTGTGGCCAAGCAGCGTAGAGTTGTCAGAACCTTGTTATTGGGTTGTTTCTGTTTGTTGGTGAAGTGACTGCATCCCTGACTAGCTCTACTATTGTCATAATACCCTAGTGATTAAGGTGATACCTTTTTAAAAGCTCAGTATCATTACATGCTTCTAAAATGTTGACGTGATTACGAGGCGGATTGCCGGCAGCAGCCATTTTCGGATTGTTTGTGATTTGGTCTTAGTGATTTAGGAGTCCTCTTGACTACCCCTAACTTTTCACCGATTTAATAGCTGGTTTTAGCGCTAAAACGCTTTGTGAAATACTCTTAGACCAAAAATGTAGGAGTCCTAAAATTAGTACTGACACGGCCATTATTTTTAAGAGTTAAGAGACTACTTTTAGCCTTAAGATGTTATGTGAATACGGGCCAAGGAGTTTGCAGCTGCATTGATGCCGTTTAGTGCAGCTGCGTTTTGTACTGTGGCTGAATTCTGTTGGCTCTCCTAAAAGAGTTTAAATTGGAGGAGTTTGTTGAATCTCCTACCCAGGAGGTGTTTCATCGGTGTACTAGGAATAATCTGCTGTTAATTGCCGACCACTATGCGGTAGTACTTTCAAAACAAACTAGGAAACAAACTATTAAGGCAGAGTTATATGCGGCCTTGGTGGATAAAGGTATTTTCCAACAGTTACAGAGTAGTCCAAAAACTCCCAAGCGGTCAAGTCAATGATGAAGCGGAAATTACTACTTAAAGAACTGGAAGTTGAATTACAGTGTCTGGCATTAAAAGAAAAATAACTGAAGAACTTGAACAACAAACACAAATTTGTTTGGGTGATTTAGAGCTTGGTGTAAGTACTTTACACAGTAAAGTAAAAGCTGACGTGCTTATAGCGTACGAGCTGGTGCTGGAGGCATACCGTCAAAAGTTTCGGAGATTGAAAAAGCAGGGGCATCAAACTTATGTTGAATTCGCTCATGAGAAGGAGGCTCATTTTGATCGCTGGTGTACGTCTCATCAGAGACACAAATGTATGGGCACAAGCAGTGAAAAAGTGAGTTTTTCATAATAAGTCCCCTTTAAGTGGAGACAAGGCATGTGATACACAGGTGCTCAATAAGATTAGTCACCTGGAGCATTGTGGATACTAAAGGTCAGTGCCTCATGGAGCTTCCTGAAGAATCAAGGGGCCTGATCAGCCTTTGGCACCATGATGATGACTCAAGCCCAGTGGCTATGGCCCTCCTCAGTCCCACCCCAGTCTGCGCATGCACTCCAACATTCTTCTATTGCTTGTCTGCTGGCCTCCGGTTTTCCCCCATTAGAATGTCTTGTTGCTGGTGGGAAGCCAGTGATTCACCAAGTTCAACCTCCTCCCAGGAGTAGTGTAGACCGCTCAACCACAGTGCAGTAAGTGAAGGCTTTTGTTTCCAGGCCTCTCAAGCAAAGTCTGGTACTGGGGTCGTCGGGGTCACTCTCACACCAGTAGTAGTTTAAGGCCCCCTACTCTACACCCTCTCTCCAGAGTCTATTTGAACCATTCTACCAAGTCATTGGTATGTGGGTGGTAGACAGAGGTGTGGTCAGCCATCAACCCAGAGACAAGGGGGACCCTGGTCTTTCAGCTGGTCCTTGGAATCCTCACTCAGCAAATCAGCAGGAAAAGCTTTTAATGTAACCACCCTGAGGGTTACTCCCTTTGGGTAGTGTGTGGCATAATGAACCAACAAACAAAACAAAATAACACCCTGCCACCATGAGAGAATAACTACATGTGAAGGTGTGAAACTGTACTACAGCTACTGCTGCTGCAGTGACAGCTGCGCTGACCTGCCTATCAGGCAGGTCAAAGGATGATCATGGATGCACAAAAATCAATGTGCAAACTTGGCCATTGAGTGTTTCAAAGGAATGGAGAATCTCCAGACCTAGCCAAGCACGTGAAAGACAAAACATTATGACGTCCCTAGAGTTAAAGCAGGTGTCGATGTTGCATTAACAACTAGCTTCATAACGTATTGTGTGTTTATTAAATTACAATTATTTTTGTTTGTGTGACCTAGCATTGTACCGTACAGCATTGGCAATGGCTAATGTTAAGTGATAACTTACCTTAGTTGTTTAAGCTAGTCGTAAGAAAATTCAGTCATCAAATAATAACATTAGCCTTTCATGTCATGAAAAACTCGCTTTTTCAGTGCTTGTGCACATTCATTTGGGTCTCTGATGGTCTGAAAAACTGAAAAAAGTGAATTTTCTTTTTTTAATTGCTCTCCCTCGGTCGAAAAAAAACCCACGCCTTTCAAGTTTGCTGTCACACCCTACGTCACATGTGACACATTAGCATTAGAACCCCCCCCATTTGAGTAACTGCACCCACGGCTAGATTGGCAGCGAGTGGAGCCGCTGGAGCCCGCGGTGCGGTCCGCGCTGCTCTGGACACCGCGGGCACAAACTTTTAAATGCGACCTTGTAGAGACTGTATGAGTGAAGATTCAGCAACTGCATTGCCTATTTCCCGCATCAAATTTGTTCAGAAACCGATTTTGGTGGAGGAGCATGATATGACTCCTTTAATAAATATTTCCAACTGATTGGCAGCATGTCAATACATTTTACTACTAGTTATGCCTGGAGTAGATGGTTCGTGCATGTGTGTGTTTGATATACTGTACATATTATAACAACATTTTGAAGCTGCTGTAGCTCTTAAAATGCGATATTAATTAATACAAGCACATCATTGTGATGTTAATTTGTTAAATGAAATGGTACTAACTTTTTTTTTTTTATTAAATGAGTTGGCTGCATTTTTATAATCTACTGTATTTGATTTTGTATGGAGAATCATGAATTTTTACTCCAGCTTTGTGACATCCCACGTGCCAGCGACGTCAAGGATTCCGTCTCTAGGCCTCCGATATCAAAGAAACATCCATGGAGCCACAGCCACAAATGAGACTTCAGATCAATTGCACAACAAACAATATGCATGTCATGAATCAAAAATTTTTTTTTCAAGGTTCCTAAATCAGCATGCTTGGAATAAAACATCCAAGCAGTTATGAACCCAGTGCTTGGTAACAAGATGTGACGTTCCCAGGGTGGTCCAAATAAGAGCTGCAACGTTTCCACCTTTACGACTAAAGACCACACGTAGACCAAGGGAAGGTCAACGCGACTGTTGTTATTAACCTGGGGACCAGTGCTATTGTACATATTAAATATGTATTTATCTATGTATGGATATACAACAGTGTGTGTATGTCTGTCTGTCTGTCTGTCTGTCTGTCTGTCTGTCTATCCATCCATGTAGTTGTATTAGTTTTGCAGGAATAATCAGCAGGTTCATGTATAAACCACATGATTGTTCGTTGAGTTGGACATGATGTGACCTTTAGAAGAATATAGCGAGCTTGCAACTGCATAAAACAAACATTTTTGGGGTCATAAATGGTCAATTCAAAATATATATATTCTATTTATAAAAATGATATCTTAGAATCCTTCGAAAGAACATAGAGAGGTGTAACAAATAACTTGCTCATTTCCGCCTGTATTTCTGTCTCTAAGGTTAGGTTAATTGTGATGTATTTTAGTTTATAGATATAATTATGGACCATTTTGTCACTTTCACCTCACATACACATTTACTGTAAACCATCGTTTAGGTTCCTTTCATATTCCATTTCAACGCTGAACTTTAGTAGAGTTGAATATTACATTTTTTTCATTTTCGACCAGGAGTGCACAATGTAAAAAAAGGAACATTGGCTTTAATATTTCATCTGATGCAAGACCTCAGGCTGCTGGTGTTATGGAGCGAAAGGAGGAATAAAACCTGTTAGAATTGAAGAGCGTCGTCCAAATTCAGTTTGGGGACATTCTCATTGGAGATTAAACAGACCAGCATCGGCTGTCTGCTTTGTCCTTTCCCAATGAATGAACAAATTATGGTGAAAGTCTGTTGTTCTGTTTTTACAATGAAATCACCTGAGGAGGTAAATGAAATTCGATTACGGTAAACTCTGAGGTACATAGGCACCATTTTCACTCATCCTCTGCATTATTGTTTATTCGTTATTGTGTTTGAGCTGTTAGAATTTGTTGTTAGGTAACTTTGGCTCTTAAATAAGAAAGTAATACAAGGTTTGACGGTTTGTTCAAGTTAACGTGTCCAACAAGAGCTTAACTCTTAAAGTGAAAATCCGTAACATTGTCTGCGTTGGCTGAATTACACTGAATTTGCTTTCAACATCCGGGTCAAGACGGTTGCTTTATTTTCTTGAAAGCATAACTTCTTCTGATTGTTTTTTTTTTTTTTTTTTTTTTTTGTCTTTTGATTTTCAAACACATGATTATCAAACCGGGAGTGGCGGACCCCACCACCAAACAATGGAAACAGCACATATATTGTAGAGGAGCAACATGCATGACGCAAATACAGTGAATGGCTGTTTCTTATAAAGTACCAGCTAAATAAAGTATAAAAACATTTTTTTATTAAACGACATAATCTTCCAGATTGCAACTTTAAATGGTCTGGATTTGACCTCTTATCTCTCATATTAGTATCTGGACTGAGATATATTTGTAAATGAAATAAGTGAAGGCCGCTCTGCATCACAATGAAAGGAAGAAGAAGTGATATTTCCAGACCAGAAATCCATTTTACGCTCTCCGCCCAGCAGCGAGGGTAATATTGAATACACATTACTTCACACTAAATGTTAAATGGCTTTTCCAAGTAAAATCCATCCTTTTAAAATGACTGGACACAATCTTGCGCACTTGTCTAACAGTCAGTGTTGGGGAAGTTATTGAAAGCATAGCTTTGCAAGCTCCCAATTACTTCACACTGGAAGAAGTTGCAGCTTCAGCTTAAACTTCTTAAAGCTACTTAGAAAAAATCATTCAAACTACTTTGTAAAAAAATGATCAAATTGACAATGTACATGTGATATGAAATTATAACAAAATAAAATACAAAAAATGCCAGCAAAAAATTCCACTCTATTGAGCTTATTGCAAAATGTGCCCACTTGTTCACAGGTCATACATAAACCAAAAAATGTTTTAATTAAAAATACCACTATACATGGGAAAGTGCCAGAATCTAGAATCCAGGGGGGGTGTTGCACCAAGCAGGACTACTCAGTTAGCCAGGTCACTTCTAAAGTAGCACGCAACCGCTTCTCTGAACATTTGTTAAGAAATAGCAATAATCAATACTTATGACTAATTGACACCGAATATATTCAAGTTTAGTGGGAGCGCTGAGCAACACCCGCCCTTTTGCACATGCGGTCAAGTGTGTGGTGGTGGGCATGCCTTTTGGGCGGGGCTGGTCAAAGGGGGTTCAATTACAGTAGAGAAGCGATAGTAAAATAAAAATAAAAATAATAATAAAATAATTAATTAATCCTTTTATGGCCCAAAATGTGTAGTTTGTAGTTTCAGTAGTGAACTACACAAAAAATGGCAATCACTATGCAAATATGAATGTAGTTGAACTACCAGCAAGAGACTGCAAAATGTAGTTAAACTGCTAGTTTAATTACATGTAGTTCACTAGTCCCCAACACTGGTAACAGTCCCTGTTGTTGTCGAGAAACTTTGTTGGTGCTGATGAGAAGTTGGGAATCAATCTCTCAAAATTGCCCTAATGCCAATTGTTAAAGTGGTAAAAATGACTGCGTCTGGAGTCATTTAGCCTTTGTGTGATTCTCAGAATATCATACGCAATTCAAGTTGATTAAAAGATCAATAGCCATTTCTCTCTCTTTGTGCTTCTTGGTATAACAGTGGACTATTGAGCATCTTCTAGTTCTGCTCCATTTTGAGAAATCATTTTAGAGGATGTAGTTTTGTGCAATCACATCATACACACTCATTATATCTGACCTGACTTTATTTTGGGAGCAACTGCCATTGACTTACAGAGAATTATTTAAGGCCAGACTATTTTTTTTTCCAAGTGCATTCAGTTAGGGGGCCAGATTTTCAACCTGTTATCATCTTTTTTTTCTTCTCTTTTTATGCTGAGAGTGTAGCTACACTGTAAAAAAGGAGAAAGGAAAATGAAAAGGAAGGAAAATAAGAAGGAAATGCAAATCCAACCTTACAGTCTTCAAGTGATCTTTATCAAGTTGCAAAAAAAAAAGCTTAAAATGAACTGCCAACGAGACAAAAAAATGGCAATAAACCAAAGAAATGAACAGAAATTAAACCTCTGTATCAACAATTCACACTCTGAACAAACCTTTTTAAACATGACGCATTACAACGGATCAGATCTGTTCAGAACAACGAGAGAAAGACTCTTTTTAGGTCTAAATGCTAAGAATCCTACTCTGCTTTCACACCAAAACAGAGCCATTTGTGCCTGATTTCCCGGCGTGCCACTTGGTGGACCATCTGCCCTGGTGTCTGGCTGTGGAGGACGTTCCAGGCCTGATGGAGCCTTAATGCTCTCGAACTCCCCGGTTAGTCCAAATAGTCTTGTTTGAATACTGTGTTCTGCTTTGAGATTCGATAAGATAACACTTTATTAATCCCCGGAGGGAGATACATTCGGGAAAGATTGGAGGATTACAAATTTGTCAAAATAAAAAGAAAGAAAGAAGATTTTGTGCTTGTGAAATGGATCTGGATGAAATTATAGTCTATCCAGGGGTTGACAACGACCAAATTTGTCCATTGGCTTTCTAAACTCACTGGCCAGTAACTTCCCCAAATCACCAGCCAGTTACTCTCCAAATTCACTGGCCATTGGGGCTATTGGGGCTGATACCCTGCTCTCCTCTTGACCATCTGCAGCAATTGTGGCATCCCCTGGACATGGGATTATAATAACACATCCAGAGATCATATTTACCATAAAATAATCTCATTTTAAATAGTCTCGGTTTGTCCCGTACAATGGGTCGATCATATCAGTTTTTCCAAGAATGAAGCAAAACCTACTGAAGGTGGAACATTCTGCGCTGTCAGTGGTCTTATGTTTTTATTTTTTTTTATCCTTTCAAACATCGTCTCAAACTCTGGCGGAGGATTTACATTTGTTTAAATTGGGGTTCATTCCAGTGTTTTTTGGCGGGCAACACCTCCATGATCAAGACTCATGAATCGTCGATACAATATACCAAACATCGCATATCATATATCATACATTGCATCGCCACACTCAAACATCGATTCTAATTTCGACTCTAAAGTCAATATCATGCCCCGAAATGGCTGAAACTCCTAGCATGAAATATGTTAAATACAAACATTTTGTATTTAGACCGAAATCATAAAATCGGTCTAAAATAAGCTTGAACACGGCATTACAATAACTCAAGTTTTTTCTATTAATTTAAGCACATTTTTTTCTAAATGACTAACATTTTCCACCGTTTTATAACGACTCAAATCGTCTCCGGACCGGAGGGGGCGCGGCCTCACCCGAATGAATACTCACGATCCGACCCTTGAGTGAAAGGTACAAACGTGCTCACTAGCACCGACTACAGGCGAGAAATACCCTTTTATAACTTTTATACATTTGACGTTTTTTTGGGGTAAATTGAGTAAAGTTCTACGTGATGGTAGAAAATGTTTGGTCCAACGTTACGTTTTAAGTTTTAGCCGAATCGCGACGCCATCGTCCCTGTTGGAGCTGTAGGAGGTTCCCGAAGGGCTGGATTGCATATAAAGGTCTTTTTAACGCCACGAAGAAGTCCGATGCCGTTCCCAGATAAGTGAACGCATTGTTGCTCTGACATGCTGTAGAAAAGTGAAGAAAGGCCTCTGGATATTTGCTGCTAGAGCGCGGGTAATGAAAATTGATTTTTCTCGTTGGGAATAGACGAACTAAGCTGATAAACAAGATCGAATGAGAAGAAGAACAAGACGAATTTGGAGGTTTTTCATTCCGGGGGTTGAATATCTGAAGGATTTAGATGCAGCTTCACACTTTAATCCAGATGAGTCTTTATTTAGCCAAATTCATTCCCATATGTTTGCTCAGGGCTGTGTGCGAAACGAGGCGTGAGATGATCTGATCGTTGAAGATACCTGAGCTCTTATTTGTCCGAGGATTCATCTTAAAAACCACGCGTAAGCCGACACGGAAAGATACAATAAGTCCTATTTTCTGAGGCCGTTGCTCAAATGGACCAAATCAGCGCCGATGTGGTTCGACGCTTTTTTGTGATTCGGTTCTGGACGGAGTCACCAGGTTGAAAAGTCAATCCACGATTTACTCGCCGACTCGCCGTTTCGCTCTCCCGCTGACTAAGTCGAAACTCAAGGGGCTCGTCGGGGGTCGTAGCCGGTGTCAACGTTGGTGTAGTTTCCTTGGCTTCCTTTAGGGAGAAGTCGCCATTCGTCGCTGATCCTCCAATATTACGGACTGCACCTTTAAACGTGTGCAGTCTAATTAGGGGGAAAAAAACCCAGATTCCATTACTGTGCTTGACAATGCAGGTATCTCCGCAGCGTTTCAAGCACCTGGCTGGGAGAATGACACGGAACGACGGTCTCATCTGACGATCGGCACCAGATGTTGTGTCAAACGGTCGAGGCAATTTTGTTTCGTGCACCCGAGTATTTGACAGCTCAGTCATGGATAACGGCAGCGGCCCTTTTCTTTGGGCAAATCCCGCTCGATATATGAATCAGCAAAATGAATCGGGTTTGACAACTATACTAAACCGAGAGAGGTGATGAATTTGCTTCTTCTTTGGGGAACATTTGATTTTGTTTTTCAGACTGGAAAGCGATCAACCCGCAATATATATTCGAAAAATGGCTTCAGATTTAAAGTCATTCATGCGTTATTTTTATTGAATCAGAATATGCATTTTCCTTTCTGTTAATATCTGAAGCTGCTTCCTCTTGGGAGTCGCTAGATTGGTTTGAGAAGCTTTTTTTTTTATTTTTTAGTTTGTCCCCCTTTATGGTCCTCACGTCTCCCCCTGGCAGTGATCTGTGCAAAACACTGCATTCTCCAGTAGAGACATACAGTGACAACTCTTGGTCTAACTGAAGATCCATCATTATTATTAAAAAAAAAAAAAAACCTTGAAAAAACCGTGAAGCCCTGTGTCCTGATGAAATCCTGGAGTCCTCATGTTCTCATCACAGCCTCAGCCCAACGGGATCCATTCCAAAAATAAGACGTCTCTGGTTCCAGTTTTAACGGAAGAGTAGAGTAGACATTGCCCTCCCGGCCTTTTTTTATTATGTGTTTATGTTTGTAGGTTTGTATTGTATGTTGTTTTTTTTACGCCTTCGTCCATTCTGTCGTCCTGTTATTGGACATTTTAGTGGGACAAGACCACTCCTGTTGATGGTCCTTCTCCGTCCGCTATGATGCACTGGGGGGAGATTACGATCAGGGGGGAACAGCCCCATGTTGCTTAATAGTCATCATTTTCCTTCCCGATCACAGCGTGGGAGGAATTACAAGGTAATTGTTTTTCACGGGTATGACCACAATCACTTTCTCTGCGGCACTTTTTTTTATTTATTTTTTTTTTTTACGATGATGATAAGATCCCAGATTGATGTAGGTAGGTGTACGGTAATGGCTCGGTCGGAGAAACGACTGTTCAACAGCTATCGAATGTTAGCGGGGTTTCCGTAAGCACAGCGATATGGGAAAAAAACAATTGTTCGTCGCTTTTGAGAACTGGTGAGGGACGTAAAGATGAGGCCGTGGGGCGATTTGTGCGGCGGAAATGACTGTAGTGGCCGTGGCAACGATCAAGAATCCCTTTGTATTTAAAGGAATCGTTTGGATTTGGTAGGTAGGTTTCATTCCCGAAGAAGTCCGGCTGGACGCTCCACCGGGAGTTCAATGCAAGTGATGGGGGACAAATCCACGATCTGGTCGGTCGGTGCAAAAAAAACTCACTCCGCAGTCTGACTTTGCAAAAGACGAGGTGTGAAATTACATTCGTTTTTTTTTTTCCTTGTGCCGCGGTGTTGCTACCGATGTTACCCCCCAAATGGGTTGACCCGCCGAATTGTGTGATGCTTTTCTCTACATGTGCAAATTAGTTTTTCCTGTGTATTTACTACGCATCTGGAAGATTGGTGTACACAACGATGGGACGACGGCTGCACGGCGCAAGAAAATTTATAAGTAATTGATGCACTTTATATTTAAAAAGGCCACAAATATTTTGACCAGACTGACAACAATTTTCTTTTTTTTTTTTTTTTTTGTCACCAAATATAAGAGAAATGTAGATCATCTCTTAAAAAAAAGTGTTTTTCTTCAGTTGTTGCACTCCTCTAAAAGCAAAGATTTTCAAAATTCTTTCCACAAACATTTTTGGACTGAAAGCAGATTGTGGATTTGCCCTCCGTTACTTTCATTGAGCTCCTGACGGAAGGAAGGAGCAAGAAATGGAGAAAATTCTAGAAAGTTGCAATGAAGAATGGAACCTACATGAGGGGGTGAGTATAAAACAGGGACAAGCAAAAAAAGAAAATAAATCCAAACCATTCCTTTAAAGCTGCTGGAGGGTCAGCAGTGAGGTTGAGAAACGATCAGTCAGCGGCAAACAAAAGGCTTATCTAGACCTCCATTGAATGGGACAGATGGACAGCAGGACATGATAAATATCCACACGTCCGCCTGCCTGCCTGCCTACCTGTCTGTCTGTCTGTCTGTCTACCTGCCTGCCTGTCTGTCTGTCTGTAGTGTTGGGTCAGTTTCCAGGATGTCTCTCCTCCGTCTTGCTTCTCATGTTTATTATTATTATTCATGCTTGTGATGTGATGTGCACCTCATGGCCCCAGTGGGATTATGTACTGGTGCATATTCATCCTTC
>OMKR01086696.1:0-11658 GCA_900302355.1 Cyttopsis rosea
CCCCCAGTTAAGTTATGTTTTAACAGGGTGGTCAAACACTTTTTCACACATGGCCATGTAGGTTTGGATTTTTTTTCTCCTTTAATAATAAAAACCTTCATTTAAAAACTGCATTTTGTGTTTACTTGTGTTGTCTTTGACTAATATTTAAATTTGTTTGATGATCTGAAACATTTAAGTGTGACAAACATGCAAAAAAATAAGAAATCAGGAAGGGGGCAAACACTTTTTCACACCACTGTATATGCACTTGTAGTGCTTATGCTTCCTTCAGCGCTCCATTGTTACTTATTGATTGCGTACAGTCAATGGAACCTTTACCTGGAGTTGTTCTCGCATGGCTCCTTGTTCCTTCACAAACCTCTGCTCAAATTCTTTTCGCTCCTAATGGAAGAAAATACTAGGTTTACAAAACAACCACAATAGAATTTCTATTCACTTCTACAAATCAGTGATGAGTGAAGGAAGGAAGAACGGACAGACAGAAACATGGTCTTTACCTTTTGTAGCTGATCTGTGAGCTCCTGAGAATGTTGTGTCTGTCAAATACAAAAAGACAAATAAATATACGTAATGCAACCATCTAAATTTATCTCACTCTGCAATTATACTGTGACTGGTCAAGTGGTCCGAAATCCCATTACCGCAATGCGATCAAAACAGTAAATGTTTTGTTTTGAGCCTTATGGCAACGCGTTAGTGTGCTAAAAAAGATAGAAATGTAAATTATGAGATCTCCAAAAATAAATGACATCAATATCTTGTGCTTTATTATGCTATGGAGAGTGAACGTATCAGCCTGCAACATCCAAAGTACAAGGTTACTTATGGTAAGAAGCCAAAGGGTGTTGGTGTAAGGTAGATGTTGTTAATTCAGACTACATGCAAAACATGTATGTACAATGTTCAAGTCGCAAACCACACAAACACACGCACGCACGCACACGCAGCTTCTTACCAGCTGGTCTAGCTTGGTATGGAGCTGAGAGTTTGTTAGGTTGCTGGAGTCAAGGGCAGCTGACAGCTCCTGATTCCGACTCTATCACATGCACAATGCACACGCATTTGAGGAAAAAAAAGATTAATAAAATTATAAGTAGAATTTGAAGAAAAATCTAAACAAATTACAAACAGAAACTACAAACAGTACTACTGTATCTACATGTGGTGCAATATGTTCTTAGAATTATGAGGAGAACTAGCAGCATATAATATATTAGAAATCATCATAGCAACTTATTCTAGTGTTATTCTAAAGATAAATGTCATACCATAAAGCACAGAATATAATTGACAAGAGGATTGGGAAGTTATTATTTATTGACTTTATTGACTAAAGTGGAGATGCGTCTAGAACGGCACATCGGTCTAGCATACTAGCTGAGAACAGGTTATGTGCAAAAACAGGAAACCAGTTTCAAGCACTTTCGGTGCTGTGTTTGAGTTCTAGATCAGACACATTTTAGGAGGCTGATGCGTCCAGTGACATTGGTGCCTCTATTTTAAACTGGCAATTTTAATTGGCAATTCATATATGGAAGAGATCAATTTAGAATGGTCTACGAGTTGGTTTACCTCCAAATCACAAATAGAACAAATCTAAAATCTCTTACCTCCAGTTCTTTCTCATTGGCAGGAGGTTCAGCATCTCCATTAACATACGCAGTGGATGACTAAAATGACAATAATACACATTAAAATACTTGAACTTGCAAACCATCGGGCAGAGTATTATTATAACCTTCCCATTGTGCCAATAGCTGCATGGAATATCAAAACAGATTTTTACAACCATCTTAATTCTTCTCTAAGAGTAGATATGCAGAAGATGCTCTCATATGAGAAATGATGAGCTCTTACACCTGAAAACCCCCAAAACATGTTGGCAGCTTTCAACATAACATATATACCATAACTTTTCCAGTACTTAAATTTCTGAGGGCAAAATTCAGGCACTTCAAGCACCTGGTAAGAACCCTCTAACATGTACAATGTATTTAAGGAATATATCCAAGAATATATGGCAGAACATACCAATTACTGTGTCGCTACATCTAGGCTTTGTCAGACACGCCACAGGTGTAGCAAGCATTATTATAGTAAGTAAATTTACACAAGTAAATTTGGGTAAAAATCCTGATATGTGTGAGTGTGTGAGTGAGTGAAAGGAGCGCGGTGAAATTTGTGATCATAAAATCTACCTCAGAGACAAGGCCGTTCAGTTGCTGGGAGAGCTGTCTTAGGCTCTCTGTGGAAGAAAGTTGTCTAAAAGGTAAACAAAACAAATACAAACTCTGTCAAACCACAACACTTGGCACATTATAACAAAGTAGGTTTAATAGCACAGTATCCAACACCTCCAAATAATAAGCCCTTATACTCTCAGCAATGTACCCATCCAAATTTTAAACACTCACTGAGACCTCTCAGCAGCTACCGTGTCATAAGAAAAGGTTTGCGTCATCAGAACCTTCCTAATGTGTGGCTGAAGTAAATAAAACCCTGGCGGTGCTTGTGTTATTGTTTGTTTTCGTTGCAGTGGAGGAGTCAGGGCAGAGCCTGTGTAGGGGGATTTGACTCACCTATTTTCCTCTATCAAACTCCCGTTGCCATTTGTGTCAGGGAAATTCTGAAACGAAAGTGAAACAGACAAAGAAAAATTGTACAAGGAAGACACTAGCCCCTTTTACACAGAGGATTCCGCAATAATGCCACAAAGACGGCCCGTCAATATGCCGGCTTTGCCTTCTTACACAGAACCAAGGAAAGACGGCAAATTGCCGCCCAGTGTGTGCTTTTAGACAGCGTGCCGCAAAGCCGGCTTTCTGGACTCACGGGGGCCGTAGTCATGGCGTGTGAAGTACACAACAGCGTCGGCCAGAAAGACCGGTTGAAAATGATCGCAGTAATTTTATAAACAGATTATTTTAAATTATAAAAAATATTTAAAATTATTTAATTGAATAGACCCGGTAGCCTTGGGTGAGGACGTGCGGGCAGCGGAGCTGTGGGCCCGCGTTGCCGGCACGGAGATGCTGGACTGGCAGAGAAAGATCCTTCCTTCTCTGGAGGCTGATTTTTTTTGTTTGTTATTTTAATATTTAATCTTGCGTCCGGGACTCCATACGGAACTCTGTAAAGGACGTGTGTAATGCCACCCCCCAGTTCTGAATTTATAAGCATAAAATAGAAATCGTATTAAAAAATAAAATCATAATAATAATAATAATAATAATAATAATAATAAAGCATATACATTTGAATTGGAATTTTAGAGGAATATCTGCAGCGCTGTGACAAGGCGCAGCTCCCGAATAGAGGTTTTTTTTTCCTCCGACCAATGAAAAACTTTCATCACCAGCAGGGCACTCCCCTGAGCCTGCTGTCCCTATTTATACAGACGGCGTTCCGGCGTTGCCTCTGTTACTACCTCTGCTGCCGGTACAGAGGTGGGTCAACTCTGCCCCCCATTCCGTCTCCGTACCTTTTATACAGAGCAGCGATGCGGACTATAGGTGCAACGATGCCGGCTTGGGTAGGCTGTTTATAAGGGGCTAATGTCCCGGGTTAGTACAAGATCAATAGTGTCACCATTATTATGGGTCGGTTCATGTATTAGCTGCGTAAAGCTGAATGTATCAATTACTTTCTGGAACGCCCTGCTAAGGGGTTCAGATGGGGAGTTCACATTAATATTAAAGTCGCCCATAATTAAGATCACCTTCCTAAAATAATGGCCTAAGTCACTTTTTGAGGAAAATTATATTTTTGCCTAAGTCATCTCTTCATGATGCTGGCCACCTCTGGTAAAATTGCCTAGGTCCTTAATTGAAAAGATCATGCTGTTCCTACCCAGTAATAAATATCATGAAGGTGATGAACATTCTATATTTGGTTCAGTTTATTCTGTTTTTCTCACAACTTGAAAATATGACTTCGGCCATTAGTTTAAGAAGGTGACAATATATTGTATGGTTACAGTATATTACATTTTTAACTTGATCACAACCACTTCAAGCATGATTACCTATGAACTGCTGCTGTCTTCTATAGTGATAATATTGCACAATATTGTAGAAGTAGCATAATAATAGAGTAGATGGACATATTATTTGGATCCTCATGTCATGGTTAACATGACAATCAACTCATCCTCCCTTCCACGCACTGCATTCCCGCTTGCACTCACTAAACCACAAGTGGGATGATATGAAAAGCCACCTACCCAGTAATCCTCTGTGGTTGGAATGGCGAGTTCCATGCTGCTGTAGTTAGAGCAGTGGATGCAGAACACCTGTAGGCTTCCAAAAAATAAAGTTTACTTCTCTGTTTGCAGATGCAATGATTAAAACCCTCTCAAGTGCTCTGTCTTCGCCACATTCGGGAGAGATCGTCGAGGATGGGATAAAGCAGAAGTTATTTATTTGAGGAACTGATTCCTCTAGTATTTCAAACTTAGAAACATAGCTTAGTGGGATTTTTTGACTGTATGAGGGAAATTCTGACACAAAAAAAAACATTTTTTTTGCAGCCAAAAACTCTGTTCACACAGACATGGTTTATTTTTGCCCATGTGAGATGTTTTCGCCCTGAAATGCTTCATAGAGAACACTAAAGATAAAATACTAATAAGTATGATTAGTATAATAATAATAATAATAATAATAATAATAATAATAATAATAATAATAATCGTAATACTTATTATAATAATAATAAGTATTATTATTATTTTAAACCCTTCTAAATTATTAACATCCCACTTATATCTCATAACATTTGACACGATACACGGTACTTAATAATAATTAAATTTAATTGTAATGAATAATTTAATACTACTTCAGAATATTCCAGTTATTCCAATAATTTTATTACAATACCCCCTATATTGTCATTGTTGTTTTTTATTGACATTTTTAAATATATATATTTTTTGTTCATTTAATGTATTCATTCTGTTTTTAAAGGCATATATTTGCATCCAATTATAACCTCTTAACTTCTGTTGTAACTCAACACCATTGTAAATTTCTCCTCATTGGTTTATCAAGGCTAAAGTAAAGGTTGATTAGATTAGATTTGATGAGATTTTTTTAAATATTTCATATGCATCTCCTGATTTCCTCTCACAGTTAGAAAATGTTATAGTGCTGTTTTAAATCCATGTAATCCCAACTAATTAAAAGTTGTTAAAGGCGTTTTCCAGATGTCCTTATAAACCACCGATAGCTATATACAGTTGTCTTACACCTGTGTCTACACGAGCTTCACTTGTACTCATCTCGTTAAACCGCTCGTTTTATTACAATGGCAGAAGTCGGCATTGAAGGCAAATCCTCTCGATGCCTCTCAACTGTCAGATATCACAAGGCCAAAAACAGGGGGCAGCGGGGGGGGTGGGGGGTGAGGACTAACAGCTGCGCTTCAGCTAATGAACTCAGATGTGCAGATAATAGATGTGGATCACTGCCACGACTTCTTCCATTTTTTTTCCACGCCCGAGCACCGTGTTTATTGTATTCCAAAATGTTAATGCGATTATGGTGTAACAGCCGAAGAATAAAACAGTTGAAGAATAAAAGAAGAAAGCATACGGCTTTTGCCACGTAAATGAAATGCCTCGTTCCCTTTTTATTTTTAAGCATATATCAGTTTCCTTGCTGCGGTGAAGCTCAATTAATGTTGAGGTGGCGTACTTCATACCAGTCTGAGAGCTTTCTTGACTGATTTTCACCCAATGAGCACGCCTCCCGCATTTTGACAATGCCTCCCCCCATCTGAACTAAACATGGGATATCTTTGAAGAAAAGTTTAGTATGTCCATATAATGCCCCTCACACCCCTAAATCGTCTATTATGTTCAGAGTGGCAGTACCTCAACGTTGACTGGAAGACCTCATAGGCTGAATCATCATAATCTTAGCATTTTTTTGAAAGAATAATTAATATGCACCATTGAGGAGTGGTTTTCAGCTACACACACACACACACACACACACACAC
Source organism: Cyttopsis rosea (assembly GCA_900302355.1). Classification (NCBI taxonomy): domain Eukaryota; kingdom Metazoa; phylum Chordata; class Actinopteri; order Zeiformes; family Parazenidae; genus Cyttopsis; species Cyttopsis rosea. Next base: position 6,007 of record OMKR01086696.1, read on the forward strand.
TATTTGGTCCCCGTAGAGTTCTGCTTTTTGCCTCCGGGGTTGGCTGTGAGATTTGTTTTCAGAAAGCACAACTTACACATTTCCTTTTACATTTCATTGGCTTTGAAGGGCAGAATGTTTATCTTTTTTCTTTTCTGATTTGATAAAGTGAAAGAGACAGATTGTCATCTAACCAGATACATTTTGGCAGGACTTACCAACTTTCTCTACTGGAATCAATATTTTAGAACTCTGTATTAGAAACTTTTGGGCCGGAATGTGCTGCTTTCATTTCATCAGGGTCATCGTCTGAACTGCGGGTAACAAACTCTGTTGGGCTGATCAAACCTGATAAATAATCAAAAGAAACTCACTGAAACGCTGCTGTGTGGATCCCAAAAAATATTTCCGCCTACTTCTGTCAAAATGATTTAGTTTTGGTGGAATACAAATTGTAAATGTACGTGATGAGTCACATTCAATATAACTTAGGCCAGTCATGTCTGCATAAATGTAGTGGTAGTCCTCATTACATAGTTTCAGTTTGCGGGTTGGAGATTCACTCACTCACTCACTGAAGGGTTACGGTTAGAGAGCTTGTTGTACATGTTACTGGGCTGCCTAGTCCTTTGCCTATACTCCTTTCGGGTATTTTCATTCACAAATCGAGATTTGAGACTCAATTGAATTGAATTGCCTGACGAATGAAAAAAAAGGTATCTGACACTTTTGCTGCAGTGATTCTCGAATCCTTGAAAAGATTTGTTCGATGTGAGTGACTCGTTCATGAGTCTTGCATCACAATTCTCACTGGCGAACCCTCAAGGCTACACATAAGCTTGTAGTTACAGTTACAAATTTATCTCTATACCAGCTAACACTAACAGCTACTCTAGCCACCTTTGGGAATTGGAAACACCACAAATAATACATTACATTTTGTTCCATGAAACTGTTATATTATGTTACAGAAATACCAACTCAGGAGTCAATTTCCCTCCTGGTCCTGCTGGCTTTGGGATCAGAAGAAAAGTCTCAGGTACTTCTACCTTTTGGCATTTAGTTTTCTTGGCCTGGACAACTCAGCCCCTGCACTTCACGAGGCTCCTGTTCATCCACCGTCCACTGACATCAGGAAAATGTTATTGTATGGGGTGCTAGGTTGCTACATTGCTACAATGGCCTATGGCGATATACTGTAGATGTCATTGGGAAGAATTGTGGACGTTATAAATATTCCACCCCTACAAAGTAAAGTAATTTTCAGACATATTCCCTTATTTCTTGCAGGTGGTATAATCAAATTGTCTGCAAGCATCAGCAGGAAAGAGAAAGTCCTTTGATAAGTCTGTTTCCTCTCAGAAGCACTATTATGCTTGTACTAAACTACCACCCCCTGGTATTTATAGGTATGGTCCAAGACACAATTGAGCATGTAACGCATTTAACTGTGTTCCATTCGTTTCGTAACTAGCTGTCAAAGCGTGATATTTCTGCAATCGATTTGAATTTAGCTGTCTGCCTATCTTTGTCATGCTAATGAGAACTTACACCACCACGGCTCCCTTCTCAATACACACTCATGTTGGTTATTCTTTCATTGTGTTGTCTCTGTTGAGGAGAGATTCATCCAAAGGCCAATCTTGACAGAGGTTTGTTGAATGCAGCGACAAGGGAATTGAGGATTCTATTCTATTTTATTAGAAGGACCACAGAAAAAAATTAATCGTTATGTGCTACTGGGTAAATAGGCCTATTCATTTATCTAACTCTCTTTAATACATCAGACCCCAAATGCTAACATTTACTTGATCAACAATAAATGTATCATCAGGAGACCAGTGAAATGGACCCTGGAACAGTCCATTTCAATCAGGAGATGAGATGTAATATTTAATAGTTAATAGTCAAAGTTTGGCATTAGGACTCCATCAGATGGTCAAATACAATTGTATGGAACATAGATCTGTAGGAGAAGCATTAGGATAGAAGGGGGAGATGGGACCTAATGCTGGTGGTGATGGGACCTGATACTGGAGGAGATGCAACGTGATACTGAAGGAGATGGTATTAGATACAGGAGGAGATCGGACCTGATACTTGTGGAGATGGGACCTGGGGCTGGAGGACATGGGACATGATACTGGTTGAGATGAGTGTGGCAGACTGATTGGTTGAGTGAACTTACAGGGGATCCAAAATCTGATATGATTGATTGATGATATGATATGTAACAGTTAGGCAAAGTATTCTTCTTCTGAACATTTACTACAGCTCCATTTTAACTCCTAGTTTTACCATTTCACAATTTTTGCTTACAGTTTCTGTTGTGCCTGTAACCAATCCTGCCCCAAGCAAAATGATAACTGCCAGTATTCAGTCTGCATTATGCAGTATGCAATATCCGAACTATTACAGAGGCACTGAAACCTGGCAGGAATATGTAAGGGCTGCAATGTAATCTCAAAAAAGACTGGAATGCCAAAATAAGGCTTGTCCTGGCATGCGGTAACAGCAAATTGAAAACAAAATAATTTAAGTGTATGAAATAACCCTTCTTGAAGAGTCGGCTTCAGACTAGCGCCTTCGGTTAGACTGTTCATCTGTCAAAGTCAATCCTTCAACACCCACATAAAAAAGGCACTTGCTGATGATCCAGAGGTGAGATAGTGGTGTATGGTGTGCGCTAGAGCGACCTGATGACTTTTCTTGAAGCCTGAAGGCACTTACACATGATGAGCGTCAAAATAGTAGATTGAGTGTTCAGCCATTCATATCATATCGAGAGCGTATTTGTCACCAAAGAATTGGCAGCAACGCTAACCGTAGCTCATACCAAACACAGTCGTGATGGCTTACATTTAAATATTTTGACCTTCAACTTGGTTGACACAGACCTTCCAGTGTCTCCACAGATTGGTAACCAGTAGGACATAACTTTCCTTGATAAAAAGCAACTCTTTCTAAGAATTGTGAAATATGTTGAATTGGACTTGATTGTAATCACTGCCATTGATAACCAGGGGGTTCAGGGGTTAAATTCTCGGCCAGCTTGAGTTCTAAAGTGATGGTTGTAGATATTCTGAATTGCTGTATTGTGGAGTTGTCTTTGTTTTTTGTTGGGGGTGTGCTGCTCTCCTTTTTCAATGTAAAATGTAGATCTCTATGATTTATGCGACGCAATAAAGAGGCCTTAAATGTTAGCCGGCAAGTTTTATCCCTGGCAGAGCGGCCCAGGATGACTTCCATACTCTTGTGGGAGATTTTGTTGAATAACTTATTTTAATGGTAAATGTAGTAATTCTGGCAGATGTACGAGCAAAATTAGAAAAACATACATACTTTTAATGATATGGAAATTCAATGGAAGGGTGAAATCAAAGCTCTTGTTTACCTGAAGGCTGTGAAAATGATTTGGATTGAAAGGTTTTGTCAATGATTAATTGGGTACAAGGGTGGAAAGTAGGACACTCTTGTCCCAAGGCCTATGTCTCTTAATGGCTGGCCTCCATGTTAGTAAAAACATTTTAAGTACTACCAACAGTACAATAACTACCGGTACTTATATTGTAAATAATAGCGTAACATGACATAAACATAAACTTTCTGTGGGCACAGGGGTAATGCGTTGGAATGGAATGCAGTGACGCAGTGACGATCGCTAAGCAGTGTCTGTCAAAAATCGAGGGTAATGACTCCACTCCCGTTGCCAGCATGAAAACAATCCTGATAAGGTTAATTGCGGCAATTTTATGTTTTAGTAAAATCTCTGTGCGAAGCGTAAATAGGTCAAAGCAAAACAAATTACTTTGCTCTTTGAGCGCGGGCCCTCTCCCAATTAAAGTGGAAACAGGTTAACATAGAATTCCAATTACTCATGTTGAGCAAGAAAGCGATTCATAATCAGGGCCACTGTATCTTTAATTGCCTGCCATATAGGTTGGAGGCAAACTGCATAATTATTTACGTAAATTATCCCCCGCCGCTGGGCGTGAGGCGTAGACACCAATTTCCAGTGAAGGCCATCGTGCTTACATATACGTGCTCACTGGCTGCCGAGCGAAAAGAATGGGAACTCCGCTCCCTGCCAGTCAAACATCTTGAATCTTTAAAGAAACAAAGGCCAACTCTAATAAAGCCGCTAAGTACGTAGAGGTTATTAAAAGACAGCTCCCAAAGCCCCCGCTCGTTGAAAGGTGTCACTCTGCGCTATCTGCGAGTGCAGCCTTTTGCTTAAGCTGTGTAATTACAGTGTTGTAGCTGAAACACGGCAATATCCCGACACCGGGCAAAGTTATTCTTGCTTCATAACACCGCAGCGGCTCAGGCTGTAGGCCTCAATTTTAATCGAGGAGATGTAAATAATGGAGGGACGTTCAGAAACGGCCGGCCGATGATATTTCATTTTCAAGGAATGGAGACAGAGCGGGTTGTTTGTTACAACGGATGCAAATTCTTCCCAGGTTTCGTTCTTTTCCAACAGAACAGACTTCACTATCAGGATCGGAATCTGTTCATTTGATCCAGTACATTTGCACACGCGAGGAATTTGCACTGGTAAGGGTTGCAAAAGCCTAAAGCAGGGGTGAAGTGGCAGCATGGTCACTAATATTGACTATGGGTATAAATCAAACCATGAATATAGATGGGATATTCTGTACAGGATGAATATTCTGTATTCCATAGTATGGACATGCATAACATAACAGATATGTGAAAGGAAATTTATCACAATGTTATTACAATATAATGCTGTTTCTATTCAATATGTTTCATATTTCACTGTGCTTCTTGCAGTCTATGAATACGACTATAGCATAGTAAGTAGTATTGTAAGTTAAAAATATATTTACTTACAAATTAAGACTAAAACTAAACTAAAACTAATTTATTACAATTTTTCATGTTATAACAATATAATTCTTTTTGTATTAAATGTTTCAAATTTCACTGTGCTTCTTGCAGTCTATGAATACGACTATAGCATAGTAAGTAGTATTGTAAGTTAAAAATATATTTACTTACAAATTAAGACTAAAACTAAACTAAAACTAATTTATTACAATTTTTCATGTTATAACAATATAATTCTTTTTGTATTAAATGTTTCAAATTTCACTGTGCTTCTTGCAGTCTATGACTATGACTGTAGCATGTAAGTCGCTTTGGACAAAAGTGCTAAATGATGATGTAAAAAAAGAGACCCTGTGTTGTTGCCGTTTGCTCAAAGCGCAGTAGTAGAAAAGTGTTACATCTTCGGAAGCTGCCAAAGTCAAGGTAGCAGACGAACCGCGTTGCTACCTTTTCCCCCTCTCTCTGCGACACGCTCATGAAAACACATAAAAGGGGAAATTTAATTCTCCTGATGTTTGGCGGTGAGGAGGGAAACAATTTCAACAGGGGTCTTGTGTAACAATTAATAATAACCGCAGATGGAGTCCCCAGGAGTCACCACTTTTTGAAATAGGACTTTTTGTGGTCTCTCCACAAGGTCCCAAGGTGCATATGAACACACAGGAAACAGCTTGAGCACATCCATACATGTAGATAGGTACATTACATATACCGTAATTTCTGGACTATAAACTGCTACTTTTTTCACACACTTTGAACCCTGCGGCTTATACAACGATGCGGCTAATCTATACATTTTTACGGGCTAACGGCCCCGTT
>OMKR01086700.1:0-12075 GCA_900302355.1 Cyttopsis rosea
GAAATGCACACACACAAACTTTGAAATCAGGAGAAAAAACAAAACAGTAGACTTTTTGTGTGTGTATGTGTGTGTGTGTGTGTGTGTGTGTGTGTGTGTGTGTGTGTGTGTGTGTATGTGTGTGTGTGTATGCACCATTGCATGTGTGTGTGTCTGTATATACATGTATATACTCTATATACTGTATATATGTATATGGGTGTGTGTGTGTGTGTGTGTGTGTCTGTGTGTGTGTGTGTGTGTGTCTGTGTGTGTGTGTGTGTGTGTCTGTGTTTGAACACGTTTCTCTCTATCTGCTCAAGTTAAAGTAAACGTGTGTGTTGCCCCGGTTACCCAGATGGGAGCCTTTGTGATCTAGCAAAGCAGTCTGTAAACTGACACCTGTCGGCAAGAACAGCCAGCACCTAGATCACAAATGTACAAATTGCGTCGCCTTGGTGAGGTACGGTAGGGGAATTTCACTCCGTTTCCTATGGTTTGGGCCGTGTGACTCAATCAGCTGTATGTGTTTTAAATCTTAATTAAAGGCTGAACTCACCGATCAAATACAAACTTCATCATCGGCTTCACTGCTCTTTGTGATGTTTGGTGTAAAATGCATTTCAATAGTCTGTAATTGTTAATTGTAAATGAATGTCAACCAGTGATCCTCGGTGATGTTATCCGCCCCTTCATCTCCAATGGAGGGCCCGATCGGCGGTATGTAAATCCGTTCAACTTCCATCTGATTATGTTTGAAAAATAAATCCTTTGTTGGACACCCTGGTTACGGTGCCTGGTGTTATGACCTTATTGTGCGCACATTGTGTTTTCTGTGTGGATTGTTGCTGGGTGAGTTCTTCCAGTTTTTAGTTCAGAGTCAGCTGAGGCTGACAGGTAGCCTCCAGTATCTTACTTGTGTAAACAGCTATTACGTTCTGTGTGTAAATGCATTACTGGAGACCTGCTGTCGGCCGAATAGACTCGCTGAGTCAGCGCGAGGGGAATGTAAAGTACGTGTCTCTGTTGAGATACCTGAGGAAGGTTTGTTTAGTTTGGACTAGGAAGCGTTTTTATATCTTTCTCCCCTCTCTATTGTCCGTCTCTCTCCTTCTTCTCTCCCGTGAAATGTTGATGGTTTCTGTTGACTTGACAATAGTTGCTATATCGTATATCTTATCTTATGTATTCCTTTGAGTCCTATCCTGTCCGTATCTCTGTTCTCGTTTCATTTTCCTCTCCATTTACCGCTCTCTCTTTGCTTCTCGCCTCATGCTGCTGCCTCTCTCCAGCCACTCTGTGATTCTGTTTGACCGAACGGAACAGTCAGCCTGACCACAATCCACATATCACAACATTCCAGGCCATTCCATTCTGACGACGGAACTTTAGATTTGTGTATTTTTATGCTTTGCAGGCGCTGGAGGCTGTTGTCTGAATGCAAGTTTGCCATTATGGATTCAACAATCGAAGACCTCAAACCCAGAAGGAGAGCTGTTACTGGAGTTTAAGTTACTCAGAAAAGGAGACATTCTTTTTTTTGACTACAGAAGAAGGGCCATCACCGGAATTCCTTCGGAGTTGACATCATATGTGGCTGCAGGGCCAAAGTGTTATGCTACTCTAATGGTATATTACAATGCCAACAAAACTGCAGACAAATTGATGAACGACAGAAGGTCTGCATCTCCAGGAAGTCCCCTCCTTTTCATTCTGTATTTAGATTTGGCACTTGATTCCAGGTAATTAAATTTGTTTACTCCTGAGACCATGGACTTTACCCTGCTTCCCACCGCAGTGCGTGAGTACGACAGACAGGAGACAGGACCCCGCTTCGCCAGCCGCTCAGCCGGCGCTGCCTCCCACAGTCTCACTCGAAGACCAGGTCTAAGGAGACCAATGCTTGAGGACTTCGCAGAAGGAGACAGGCATAAGGACGAAGTTCAGTGCATCCGTTTCACTCAGAGGAAACCTGGCACGAGCAAGGAGCATCAAATCATTTCTGGAATTCAGAATCAACAATGCTCAGACGCCGGGTCTGACCAGTTGAACCAGAATGACACAGGATGCAAAGAGATCCTTGAGTCCAGCAGTGAAAGAAGTGGAAAATTGGACACGACGACTCAGGTACGGGGCAGGGCCGAGTGGAGAAGACACAACCTGTCCAGTAGGAGTAAAAGTTTAGACTTAAGAGGAGGAGCAACCAGTCCTGATCAGGACCCCAGGGCCAGCATCGTGACTCCTGCAGGTAACAAACCAAGGCTTACTCCCAAAAGGTCTGAGAGTTTGGAGAGGAGAGGAGCAGAGCACAGATATGAGAGCAGAGTTATGTCCAGGATCAAGGCCTTCAATTCTACTGTGGGAACCGTGTGTGGAGAGAAGATTCCAGTGGATGAAGTTTGCTCAGGGAATTTCGGGCCAGGACTGCGTCATTCAGGGCAGACTCTGGAGAGAGCTGCTTGGGGTCAGTCTCTCCCTTCCAGGTTGAGGCCCAAGTCTTTTTCTGGATCAGGGCTCAGGGATTCAACTGCTTCAACTGGACCAACAGCTGGCCAGACTATCTGGGAGAGGATAGAGAAACTCTATGGGCCCCGTGGGTCAGGCAAAATGGAGGAATCTACTAGGAGTAAGCATCTCTCTGCTCATGTGGGAGACTGGCCTCTGTTTGAGGCAGAATCACAAGACACACTGGGAAAAGGTGAAAGATCAAACACCGACTCTGACTCCTCTGCACTTGGAGCAGAGTGGAGCAGAGTGTCATCTGACGGTGCAGGGGGAACTTTCCCCAGACGATATTGCAACGGTGAGAGAAACGGCTCAAATTCACAGCCAAGCAATAAAACAGCCACCTGCTTACTACCTGCAGGTACAAAAAGCTTTGTGAATCCAGTAGATTCTGTAACCTCAGTGCCTATAGTGCCAACTTGTACTGAGGACAGAGCTCCAGGGGTACAGTTTCAGGGAAAAATCCAGAGCAGGCCTCCAGAGGAGGGTGATGTTCAGTGGAACAGAAAGGTACTGGAGATGGGCACTAAGTCTCTCAACAGAGGGAGGGCCAAGTTACCCTTAGCAGCTCAGATCAGATCTGTTATGGCAGCAGAAAAAGGTATTAGATCCAACAGGAGTGCTGAGGAAAGAGCCAGTGAAAGTAAAAATAAGTATGGGGAGGATGAAGGTGGTGGTGGGGAAATGACTAGCAAGACAAGAGAGGCGATCAAGAAAACAGAGAGGTCATCAGAACCAGAAACATATAAAGAAAGGCAGACTTATGATATGAAAAGAGAAGAAAAAAAGAAAGAAGATGAAGTGAGTATCAGCCTTGCTGCGGATGTGTTTGAGTCAAGCACACAGAAAATCACCTTAAAACCCACAGTGAGGAGGATAGTCCCAGAGACAGCCGTTATACCCTCCGCAGCCAGCGTGAAGAACAAAATCCATCAGTATGAGGCTCTGACTCTGAGAGCACAGGGCTCAGCAACGGGACGGGCTCTCCTGCCCAGACGAGCCTTCTCAGTGCCAACGCAGCTCAACCGGGTTTATGAAGGGGCGCAAAATAGTCGATCGGGAAGAGCATTAGCTGGTCTGAGAGAAAGGTGGGAGGGACTCAATGAGGAAGAGAGAGCCTATAATAAAACAGGAGAGGAAGGGGATATGACTGAAGGTGCCACGAGGATTGGGACAGATGGATGGGTTGGAGGGCTGGATGAGGACCAAAAAGCACTCGGAGAATCAAACCTAAAGTCTGCATCAGTGGATGAGGTTGGAATACAAATCAAGAGCAGAGCTGGTGGCATCGATGAGAAAGAAGGCGAGGAGGACACTGTTGGTCATAGCATGAGTGTTTTTGGCGAATTTCCCACACAAAAGAACAACCTAGAGATCCCTCTAATCGGAGAAGATGACAATCAGAGACCAGGGAACCTGTGCTTCGATGAGACTGACCTCTGCAGATCCACAAGCCCTGCGAGAGACGCCACCGACAGTGTTAATCCGGTCGTGCTCTCATCGCATTACTCCAACGATTCCTCCAACAACTTGCTGCACGTTTCGGATCTCTGTGAGGTCCAGAAAAGATCGAACTCTGGAATGTCTTCCCCTGTGAGTGACGAGGACAGAACTCCAACAAACACCCCTCACACCTCACCCTTTCTTTCCAACCACCCGCTGTCTGAGCAGAGCATGACTGCGGCAATCACCGGGCACCCAGGTCCAACACCGGAAAGAGGAACCCGCACGAGGGCCGCTGCCCCGGTCCCTCCGTTTGCCACTAATCACAAAGGAGAAAACAGGGATGAAGCCCTGGATGCCTGGGTTGCCAGTTTGAGCCAGAAGATGGAGGGCTGGAGTGATGACGACGACGACGACGACGGCACGGAGAAAGATGAAGATTCAAACTACGACTCGGACTCCGCCGAGTCCTCGGTGACCATCACGAGCAACATGAGCCAGTCAGACCGCAGGAGCTTTAGCGTCAGGTGAGTCGCCCAGATACCTGCAGGAAAATGAAAATCCCTCAAATATGTTGTCTGACAGATACTCCCTTTGAATTCATAGTTAGATAGGCGTTAGATTTCGATGGAGATGTAATGAGAGGGAAACGTGGTGAAAGTATTCTTTTTGAATTCAGTGGTGAACAACTGCCCTACACAAAATGAACCTTTTTAATTCAAGTTAAATTATTTTTAGTGTCGTTTCTCTGAGGAATCCACCTAAATGTGGCCTAGTTTCATCTTTGTAACCACAAGTCTAAGTCTAAATAGCATTTTTTTCTCCAGTCTCAAGTAATATTTTCTAGTGTAAAAAATGTTTTTACAACCACATCTGCATTTAGTCACCATGAAAACCAAGCATGTTCTGTTCTTCTGCACAGTCTTGCAGACCTATGTAACTTTGGTGGAGTTGACTTCGAGTCGGAGAACGACGGTGACGAGTGGTCGCGTGATCGACGCTCGGCCTCCCTGAGCTCGGATGTTTCGGCCTTGTCCTATGTGTCCGTGATGCCCACCGAGGAGCTGGACCGGCTGCTGGAGGACGTCAGAGGCCTGGACGACAGCACTTTGCAGGTACCAGTGTCACTCTGCATGGGTACACAGTCGATATTACTGCATAAATAAAGCGTATAGTGTTTTTCCACTGAAATTCTGGAAGATCTGATTTCAACAAGCAGGAGATACACTTCAATAAATTCTATGAATTCTATAAATTCCCCTTCACCTTTTTCCCCTTTCTCTTGTTGAAGACCAATTGCGATGTGGAAGTGGTGGTCCTCCATAAGGAAGTGGGAGTGGGACTGGGCTTCAGCGTGGCAGGAGGTGTGGACCAGAACAAGCCGATCACTGTGAGGACAAACTACACGTCCATGTCCACGTAATGAAGTAGCGTGAGCCTCGAAGACAGCGTCTTTATTTATCGATCTGTGTTTCGTTTTTTTGTTTTTTTTTGTACCTGCAGGTCCACAAGGTGTTTCCTTCCGGCGTAGCGGCGCAGGAGGGCTCCATACAGGAAGGGGACCAGATCCTGTCCATCAACGGCACTGCACTCAGCGGTTGTGGACACTGGGAGGCTCTCAGGACCCTGAGGAGGACAAAGGCCCGCGGGATGGGAGTGGTGGTCCTGAGGAGAGGAGGAGGAGGGGCCAGCGCTCCCTCAACAGAAGGAGATGGAACAGATGGCCAAGGCGTAGCACAGCCTCTTTCCACTCACACATGTAAGGAGCGGCTTCATTTAGGTCTTTTAGGTCTTTAAATGGGATGCCAGTCCATCATGTCACAACACACTCTCACAATCCAAGCTGCATGTCATTGAAGCTGGGAGGAACCTGAAATACCTCCACCAACAATGAAATGGAATGAGGATGAAAACATTCTGTGACTCCTTCATGACATTGCACTTTATTACTTCACAGAAAGTAGGAACTATTAGGCTGTCTTGTGCGAGACGATAACCAGTGATTTATAATTGACATCTTCATATCTTTTGCCTGTATCTGCTCTCCTCTCAGGTCAGCGTGTGTGTGTGCGGCTGGAGAAGCAAAGCAGGGATCTCGGTTTCAGCCTGGAGGGTGGGGTGGGCTCCAATTTGGGGGACAGACCACTCAGCATACAGAAGATCTTTCAGGGTGAGAGACAAAGATTAACTCAACCCATTAAATCCCCACTAACAAATGGTTAGAGGTTTTAATCATTATTTGTCATTATTTGCATTTGCTCACGACAAAACTTCTACCTCATTACCGTCCTGTTTCCAGGAGGTCCAGTGAGTCAGGTGTGTCCTGGTGACCAGCTGCTGGAGGTCCAAGGCAAGAGCACAGTGGGAATGAGACGCCTGGAAGCCTGGACTCTGATAAGGGGGCTTCCCCCCGGGCCTGTGGACGTGGTGCTGCACCGTCCCCCCAAACCGCTGAAGACGTAATGGAGGACATGGAGGACATGGAGGACATGGAGATGCTGCGGACATGAATGATAATGACAAAAGACTTGAGACCAAGTGGTGTGGATGCTCTTGCGCATAAGAATTAGCACGACTATTTAAAGGTTTTTCTAAATATTTTTTAGAGGGAAGGAAAGAAGGATAGATGGAGGATATAATATAATGTAATATAGTTATAATAACAAAGCACTGAAGAATGACCCGAGAGAACATATTAAAATGTTAATCGTTTCGGCTCCACCATATATCTAATATACATATTATACATATCTAATATCTACCTCAGCATCACAGATGGTAATGCTTAATGTGTTGTTTTTTTTCAATATGGTAGCTATGTATGCAAGATTTATGGAATATTCTCACAAATGTATGATATATTGTAAATATAAAAGCTAATTTTAATTGTCAGTTTATATTTCTTTTTAATAAATTATATTAAAAAATTAATCAATTTTTAAACAAGCTTTTTTTTTATTGTACACAACACAGTCAATCTGCGGAAGGGGATCAAATGAAACAGACCTTTACATTCCTGTATGAAGATAGGAGATATACTCCCCAACACAAATGTGATAAGATTTACCATTAAGATAAAGTGATCTTATATCTTTGATTTCACAACCGGCAGAGAAAGGACTCGTTAGATAATCTGTCTCCGCTCTGTATTCTCTGATATCATCTCATTAAGTCACATACTTTTCTGTGTATTCTTATCACCTCATCATTTATTATATGCCGGGTTAGTTAGATTAGTACGAGGGCTACGGTGACATACAGTATGACCTGATGAGCTTCTGCCTTCGATACTCCCACTGTGGGCTGCTAATGTGACTACGCTGTTAATAAATGTCAGGATACTGATAAGTGGGGATAAGTGCTTCTTTTGGGGCTTTTTTTTTATTTTTTAGCGCTATCTCAATGGGAGTGATTGCTCATGTACTGTATGCAAACCCTCCTCTTCACAATCTTCCTCTGATGTACAGCAGAAGATTGACATTTATGAGGTTCAAAGTCTTTAAAGTGTGTTATGTGTGATAAAGAAAGTCTTGTCGTTATATCATTAATCGTTAGATCGTTAATAGAGAAAGCGTGAGGTGGACATTGACACATGGACTTTCAGTAGCAGCTATCACTACCCTTCCACCGGAGAACAAATAAAGGTTCTCGGATGGATGAAGGTGCCCAAACAGGATTTATTTCCAAGAAAAATTGAGACAGGTCTTTTTTTAAATTCTGGCTGTGGGCTTTTTTATTTTTTTTTATCACTGTTCACACTAAAGATTCTCAGTTTATGGCCTCTTACTCAATTAAAAGCAAGATCTTAAGGAAGATTGCGCTCTCTGGACGAGCCAATCTTCGAGCAACTTCATAAAGGATCAGCGATAACTGTATTTACGTTAGATAAGTGTGAGCATGTGACCACCCGAGAACATAGAAGAGAGAAGACGCTGCGCTGTGGAAGGGGAAGACGGCATCACTTGAACGGAGCAGTCAGGGATTTCATGAGCTCAGGGCAGAGGTGACAGACAGAGCATGGTCAAGCTGAAGGTGAGAAGCGCCCTGGTGCGGGAGTGCATGGCTGAGTTCCTAGGAACCTTCGTGTTACTGGTAAGTGGCTCCTGCTTGGATTTTGTATGGAATTGACACGTGGCCTCAGTGTTGGCTAAAGAGTTGTTTGGCAGTAGCCCATGGCTTTCCTGGGGGTCACATCATGTTATTAGGGCTATTTAGATAAGAAGATTGCGGTTTCATTAGAGATCAATTTCACAAGATAATCCAATTATTGTTTTATTTTGTGTGTATGTGTGTGTTCGCCAATTAGATACAATCAAAATATCTATATTATTAATTGAATTACAAATTATATATTTATTATATATATATAATATTATATTAATGAGCATTGATTGTAATATATGTAATTTCTATTTGCATTCAAAATACCAAAATCCATGTAATTCGAGGTCTGTGTGTGTGCGGCCAAGCACAAACTTGACCCATGTTACTAAAATACTAAGAATACGTGTCTTTTCCGCTGGATTGTTCCTAGAACATGATGTCCTGCTGTTGTTCCTGTATCATTAAGTTGTATTTCTCCTGACTTCCCATCTCTCTCCCTCATCCCTTCTTCCCCCTCTTCCTGCTCTGGATTCAGCTGTTTGGCTGCTCGGCTGCAGCTCAGGTGAAGACCAGCAGGGAGACCAGAGGCCAGTTCCTCTCAGTCAACATGGCCTTCTCCGTGGGGGTGATGTCCGCCATGTACCTCACTAAAGGAATCACTGGTAACAACCTCTCACCTACAAACCATCCATTAAAACACCTTTTAATTCAGCCTTCTGATCATTCTTTCTGTCAGTCATTTATTCATTCATGCATGCTGCATACTGTACTAATCTTTATTGTATTAAAACTCCGTACTGATTAGCCAGTGCTCACACGCTCAAGTTCCCAAATAAGAGTGTAAAATCGAAGAGAGTTATATTCTATTACATTTGTGAAAGAGAGCGGAGGACTGTCCAAGGTGTCTTCCTCCATGGACTCTGAAATGCGTCTCTAAAGTAAGTGTGATGGACTGCTTGATTCAAAGAGCTTCCAAAGCGCAATGAGTACATAGCTCTACATGCTTTTCAGTGATGGTCCAAACATATATTGAACACGGGGCTTTGAGTGGCTGTAGTGTCTAGAGAAGCCATTTGGATCTTATCCGTCCTGATCCGTCTCATTCTGCTTGTAGGAGCTCACCTGAACCCGGCGGTGACGCTCAGCTTCTGCGTTCTACGTCAGACCCCCTGGAAGAGGCTGCTGCCCTACTCCCTCTCGCAGCTGCTGGGGGCGTACATGGCCTCTGCCCTGGTCTATCTGGTCTACTACGGTCAGTCAGTGGGACCTCCATACCCACATGCAGGAGACAAACGTACCTAGGCAGCATATGCATTTCCACCTAGAAAGTATGTGTTTGCTAAATAACTTATTATTACATTTCATTCTATTTCAGAAGCTATAATGGAGTTTAGTGGTGGTGTTCTGACTGTATATGGTCAAAATGAGACTGCATCCATTTTTGCCACATATCCTTTAGAATACCTCTCTCTGGGCAGAACTTTCCTGGACCAGGTCAGTTTTAAAAATTTCACGTAATCAAGGTGCATAATCAGTGTCTGAAATGAGTAAAATGAAAATTATTCCCAATATATTTTGTCAGGTCGTAGGCACCGCCATGCTGATGCTATGCATCCTGAGTTTGGGAGAAGAGAGGAACACCCCGGCCCCCCCAGGGCTGATCCCACCCATTGTAGCAGTGATCGTCCTGGGAATCTCCATGTCCATGTCAGCAAACTGCGGAGCTGCAATCAACCCGGCACGAGACCTGGGACCACGCCTCTTCACGCTGACCGCAGGCTGGGGCGCCGAGGTGTTCACGTATGTATAACAAAGACATGCTGCATACGTGGAAAACAAACTGTGCATGTGAGCGGGTTTGTTTTTATATTTCACCAGATCACTTTTCCCCCCCAGGCAGACACAGGTAAGGTCAGCAGGGACAGAATCAGCCCACAGGTCACAGGTCAACTTCACATTTGTAAAATAAAAAATTTAATAGTTAAATATTCCATGGACAAAAAGCGAGCAGATTCTATTTTTAAACAGTCCATATATCAGAGCAGATATTTGATCGTAGTCCAAGAAGATTTACACTATTGAGCCTTTTCGCACCTTTTGAGATCTTTTTTTTTGAGAGGGTTTGATTGGTTAAGATAAGATAAGATAAGATAAAATAAGATAAGATAAGATAATGCATCACAAGTGTTTAAATTAAAATTGATAAGGGATTTTTAGAAGGCTGTGGAATGACATACCCTACAGTATATCCATAAACCATATTCTCATCTCTCTCTGGCTATGTGTTCCTCAGGTGTTACAATTACTGGTTCTGGGTACCGCTGGTGGCCCCCATGATAGGAGGAGTCGTCGGTACCATGATGTACATGCTCTTCATCGAGTGGCAGCTGCCTGACCCGGACCCCCCCACAGAGTCCATCCCTTCCGTGTTCACTGAGGACTGCAAGTCCCAAACCGCCACAGGAAAGGCGCTGGAAGTAAAGATGTCTCGATTCTAGTCTGAACCGACGGAGCTATCTGGAGACGCTGACGACACTTTAACATTTCAGTAATGGAGAGACACGAGACTGGAGCAGAGCTTTGGGGGGATGTAGGACTTTGTAGCGCTCCAGACCCCAGCACGGCACGAGGAAGCCAAATATGTGTACGGCTTTGTGAGATTCTGCTTCTTTGCACATAAAGTTCAGAGTTAAAATATATACAACTATTATTATATATTATATATTATATATATTATAACTATATAACGATTGAAAAAGGATAGGCGGATGATATAATGACACAGGTAAGTGACCTGGCCTCATCTGTCTCTGAAATGCAAAATATCAGGAGATAAGTCTGAGATGTTCATATGAATGTACTGCCAGGTTGCTGTTCTTGTTCCAATCCTTCCATCTTCATTCAGATCCCCATCTCCAAATATAAAGTCAGATGAATTCAATTTTAAAATGAGAGGCCGAGAATTAGAAGGAAAATTAAATGAAGAGAAGGAGGAGGAGGAGCTCACCTCTGGAGCCTTTCATGATCTTTCCCTTTTTATGTTCCATTTCACCGGAGGGGATCAGTGACAGATACAGACAAATAGATTGCCCTGTAACTGCATTTGCAGGAAATAAATCTCCCGCTTAGCACACAAACGATTCCGCACCGAACTCCATGACTCTGGATATTTGTCACTATCGCCGCTCATTTGTGTGTTTACTGAATTTTGTTGCCTCCTCAGTGGCTGCCGTCCGTCCATCCCCCCGCTGGCTTTATACAGTCCTGTAATTATATGGTCATGTTGATTGATGCAAAGCAGTTTCTAAATTATATTACAAAGTGAAAAACTATATAAAATTGTGATTTGCAAAAAGTGCTCTGTTGTTATCTTATGTGAATGTGACAAATAATATTTAACTTTATTGATGTTTTACATAAAACTTGCTTTTGAGGATAGAGACAAGGGCCAATGTATTTGTTTGTATGAACACTTGTAACCTGAGCGACAAGGTTAAAGAAAAAATACTACAACTCTATTGTAAGTTTCAATTAATAACAGCAAGGATTTGTCCTTGTTTCAAATCTGGACTACGCGGTGACCAATCATGGTATTGAAAACATAGTTTTTGTGAATCAGACTTTGTTTTTTGTTATCTGTGTGAACTAAACACAAACTGCTTTGAAAATGAATACGTTTTTGGTTTTATTGTTATGACCTTGTGTGACCCTTGAATGCACCCTAGATGTACAGTAGGGATGTAGTGGGTGTCATGACGCTGTTAAACCGCTTGGCTGTGGGGGGGCGCTACAACACAGAATTCAAGCAGCCAGCGCCAGGCACAATTTGCTCATTTGTGACTCAGTGAATGAAACCAAACGTTGAAAACAAACATGTCAACAATGCCGCATCTCAGAGAAAACAAATATAAAATGTATGATTTCATTGTAAATAGAGACGTTTTTCAGGAGGGAGGGGTTTCTGCAGCTGGGCCCTATTGCATTAGCGCCATATGGAAGAAAGAATGCCCTGTAAGAAATATTATTTGAGATCTGGGATTAATT
>OMKR01086702.1:0-12742 GCA_900302355.1 Cyttopsis rosea
GTGAACCCTAGCCCTGTAAAGCCCCTGCGTGTAATATTACAACATCCACTTTTAGCTGTCTTTTAAAGTGCCAATCTCGAAGATTTTAATTTATATAAATGTCTGTTAAGTCACTATCTATCGCCGAAGGAGGAAACACAAAGTGATTGAGCCTATGGCCCGCTGATGGAAGTCCTTGCATTTGCAGTATTCTGAGTTTTAATACACTAATAATAATTAAAGCAGCCCCGCCGGGTCGCAGCAGGCCAGAAACCACCCGGCACCGGGGGCGAGCCGCCGAACACAGCCGGCCAACCGCACCCCCGCACCGACCAACCAGCACTCCGCCACCCCGAAAACCCCAGTGCTCAATGTGCGCATATGCAGTTAAAATTGCTGGGTGTGGGGGTGCGAGTCATCCAGGCGTGCGGAACCCGAACCACTCGCACCCCTCCTGCCCCGCAGACCCTGGTCTGGTGGTGTGTTGCTTGGAGTAAGATTTGTGTGGGTGTGTATGTGTTCTAAGCTAATTTGGGTGGTATTCGAATTGCAGGACAGTGAAGCCATTTGTATGTTCAAATGGCTATAGTCTACAATGCTATCTGACACTGCATTTCTTGTCGAGGATTATTATGCAGTATTTTAGCTATTTCCCAGCATTAAAAATCCAAAAACTTCTCATAGTCATCTATAATGCACTACAGTGAAGTCAGAAGTGCAGGTGATTCATTTTTCATTCGCGATGTCATTTGAGTTCAGCGAGACACTGAGACGACTCCTCCTTGTAGTTGGAGTTCTACATTTTCAGGTTTTATCCCTGTAGTACGGAGAAGACAGAGATATATGTTGACACAGCGAAGGCGTTGTGGGTGATTGTGTGACCTTGAGATCACATTACGAGAAACCAGAAAGAGAGCTGCCCACCCCACACCTCCTCCCCCAAATGATTGTTTCTCATAGACCTTTATTCATTGGGTCAAATTCCCCTTTAAACTGCATAGAATGCAGCAGTCCATCCAACAATCCCACATACCACAATCCATACCACAGGTCGCTCTGCTGCTGTTAACACATTAATTGTGTATTTGAGAGACAAGTTCAATCCATTTCCCCCCAAAATCCCCACATTTCCTAACCCCAGGCTCACCCATGGAGAATTTTCACCCGTGTGTGTGTGCGTGCGTGCGTGTGACGGCGTTGATGAGCCGGGGAAAGCACGGGGTGGTATTGGCTGGACCGGGGCTGTAGCTCAAAGGACGCTCGACAGTGGAAGTTTGGATGGGAAGGTAATTTAATGGGTCATTGCTTAGTAAGCGCGGGTTTCTCTTCATCTCTCGGAGGAATTGAGCGACTTGATCGAGCTCGCCGCAAAGCCGGCCGTCGGCGCTCGGGGCTGAAGGAATCCAGGTGGCGGGTTAAAAATTGTGCCTTGTTTGATTTCTATGGCACCGTTTAAATCGCATCTATAAGTGAAGGGTTGGTCCCGCAAGATGCCCTTTCTGTGGTTTCCAACCTCCGGAATGTACAGTATAACCCGTGAACAGGCTTATCCACGCTGCTCTGCCCACACGGCAAGGGGGGCAGGAGGAGCAGGAGGAGCTTCTCTGCCTTGATTTCAACCCACTTTGAGGCAGGGAATCTAAAGAGGAGCAATTATTTTGGTTCAGTGTGTAAATGTGTGTGTGTGGGTCTATATTGCGGCCGTATTACATTGATGGCAAATTGTATTTGGAGCCGTTGCCGATTGCTTCTGTGCGACCGACCCTACGTACTTCTGACCGCCTGTAAAGATTAGATCGGTTTTAATCGACAAAAAGTCACATCAATGGCTTTATCTAACGTTTGAAAACAAGAGAATGTCAGAGTGCAAATATTCCCTTTAGCGGCGTTTTGCAAAGACAGACCTGCTGGTCGTGCTTCTAGCTCAGAACTAATGACAACTGCAATATAACCCTCGCATGGTTTCAAAGGGAGCGGAGCCAGAGCTGTTTGTTTACTGTGGCGTGGGAAGAAACTATAAGCTCAGAATGACCAAACAACTCAGAATGCAGACTCCTCTCCCTTCAGCGCCACAGTGTCATCAAAGGAAGCAGCTGGGTTCCCTGCTACAAAT
This sequence comes from Cyttopsis rosea, assembly GCA_900302355.1. Taxonomy (NCBI): domain Eukaryota; kingdom Metazoa; phylum Chordata; class Actinopteri; order Zeiformes; family Parazenidae; genus Cyttopsis; species Cyttopsis rosea. Next base: position 2,093 of record OMKR01086702.1, read on the forward strand.
GTAAAAAAAAAATTTTTTTTAAAGCCTGTAGGTAAACAGATGAATAAGCGGATTTGAGGCAGCAAGGAGGCTGTGAGAGATTGCTCTCTCAGGGAAACAAACTCTTTCTGCCACATGCAATACCGAGCTGCCCAATTTGTGTCCATAGGGCTGAGTCGACAGAGACCGATGGACTGTCCCGTCCCGCTGCTTATCGGCGCTGCCGCAGCTCCACAGCGCCTGGCTGCAGGCCTCACACACACGCGCACGCACGCATGCACGTACAAATCTACACACACACGCACACATACACACAAATGCTTATACAGAAATATACACGCACGCACGCATGCACGTACAAATCTACACACACACGCACACATACACACGCACGCACACACAAATGCTTATGCACAAATATACACACCTACACACACACAAATGCTTATACACAAATATACATACACACACACACAAATGCTTATACACAAATATACACACACACACACACATACACACACACATTCACATACACACACACACACACAAATGCTTATACACAAATATACACACAGAAACACGCTCTCTCTCTCTCTCTCTCTCATGGCATTAGCCTGACGGACTGACATGCTGTACATCATCGCCAGGCTCAGTAAAGCTACATAGTTTCTAGTTTCCAGTCTGTGTTTGGTGGTATGTTTGGTGGTTTTTAGAATGGTGCAGTTTTATTGTTTTTCTCTCTTTCTCTTTTTCTTTGCTGCTATATAGTGGCGCCATCAGACAAGAAAAAATAAAGCTTTTCCTGTGAGCGAAGTTCTTCAGATGACACTAGTTATTGTCAAGGCTGATGAAATATTTGTGCCAATGCCTTTACCGGTGCAAGGTAAATGTGTCGGCACAAATGTTTCATCAGTTTCCGCCGACCGGTTCTCTCTATAAGATTCCCCCATGCTGATCCCTTGGTTTCCTACTCCTGTTTATCTGCCTGCGTTTCCCCAAGGGTTGGGAGGCGTTGTGGTATGGATGGAAAACACGGAGCTGAGGAGCTGAGGAGCTGAAGAGCTGAGGAGCTGAAGAGCTGAGGAGCTCGCTCGCAGCTCCTGTCACTGATATTTTACCGAACCTTATCAAACTGTTGTGTCTCACTTCCGCTGCATCCCTGCCAGTATCTACCCCGAGTCTGTCACTTTTCATTTATCTCTGCCTCTGAAATACCTGTGCCCACGGCTTGGAAGCTGCCGTGTGTGTGCATATGTGTGTGGGGGTGTGTGCACACGTGTCGATGTGTGCCTGCGTGTGTGAGTGTGTCTTGAAATAAAGAGGCGCTAATTTGATTCTAATTATTATCATATGGTACAAGATCGCACCCTCCCTCCCTGATTCAAGCTGGTGTTTCTCACACTGTTTTACATCTCATCCTCCCTGCAGGCTGGTTCTCCCATTTCTTCTAATCCTGTCTTTCCACCACTCTTCTCTTTCATTTCTCATCCTTCCTCTCTCCCTCTTCCTTCTCCTTTCATTCTCTCAGTCCTCAAACAGTGTTTGAATTCCTCGCCCCTGGCTTCTCATCCCCTCATCCAGGACCATATTTTCATGCCTCCATGTTCTTTTTTTGCAGTCTTTTAGTCTCTCCATCACTAATCTCCCTCTCTCTCTCTCTCCCTCTCTCCTCTCAGTGTTGCTGCGTGAGGAGGTGGCCCAGCTTCAGGAGGAGGTGCACCTGCTCAGGCAGATGAAGGAGTTGCTAAACAAGGACCTGGAAGAGACCCAGAGTGGCTGCTCTGCCAACTTGCTGTCGGCCGCTGAACTCCGTGTCCAGCTGGGCGACAAGGAGCAGGAGCTGGACCGAGCCAAAGAGGCCTTGCAAGGTGAGGGCGGGAGCATCCCAACGTCGCCTCCTCCACCTACCGCAGCTCGGTGGAACTAGCTGGTGGTGCAGTTCTCCAGGCGTCACTGGAAGTTCTATCTCAGAGCACCGGTCACCCACTGGAGGGTATATCGAGGGTCATCAACTGAAACCTTGGGCGAAAATTAGTTTTATATATCATTTGAAAGATCTTGATGAGCTCCATCAAGCGCTGAAAGGACAAGGTCATTTTACTTTTTTTTGTTAAATTAAGATTGAAAACATGGCGTAAAGAGAAATCGTTCAATTGAGTTTGGCACAGAAAAGGTGCACTGAGCTTGGTGCTTGTTTTTTATGCAAACATGGCTATGCAAACCACATACTTTTATGTGGCTTAAGACTAAGCCACATAAAAGCATGTGGTTCATATATGATCCGTCTCTTGCTGATAAAATCATTTCAATCAATGAAAAGTGTGTTTTTTCTCTCTCGGTTACGCCCCTTTTATGCCAAGCCCTCGATCTGCAGGTATCCAGAGTCTTCCCGCCTATAGAAATATTATCCACTGAGGTATTGAGGTACAACAAGCTAAACTCAGTTAAAATGTACAAATAAGTGACAGATGTGTCACTTTGTCTTTGTCGAGCTGATGATTTAATATTTCATCAGTGTTAAGTCACTAACAGTGTTCAGAGGCAGGGAAGGAACATTGTTGAAGGGCAGCCAAAAAATAAAGCCTTCTGGTTCATTCCAATTAATTAGCTTGGAGATGTGTGACTCGTTCAATTGTGAGAGTTTTGATGTACGGAAGGAGCTGTGAGATACTGCATCCAGTCCCCCGTGTCCTTGCAGTTTTTAGTGATTCCATCCTTCCTAAACCATGTTGACGAAACTCACAGATCACTTTGCAAACAAACACTTTGCTCCCTCCCATTTCCACTGTTTGCTGAAACAGCAGTGTGAGGTGCGGGGCTGCGGGGCAGGGGGATCTTTTTGATTTATCTTGTGCTTGACGGACATGTTGTTGTGATACTCACTATGGGTAGAGACCGAATATTGGACAATGCAGTTTAAAGTGGTTGTCATGGTTCCCAAAGCCAAATAATATAGAATATCATAGAATAGAGAAAGATCTTCATTAACTGTCTTTCTCTCCCTCCCTCTGTCTTGCGCACACGCACACACACACACGCTCGCGTGCACGCACACACAGACACACGCATGCACACACACAAGCGCCTCCCTGTTTGAGAGAAACAGGTGGTAGGGAACTTGCTTGTGTTGTGTAACTGTTGAAAAACTGGTTTGAATGTTGACTATTTACAGCAGGAATTCTTGCTGAGTGACACACGTCTTTGCGGTTCTGAAAAGTACAGGTTGCCTCTCTTCCTCTGCTTGCTTCAGAGTCTCCGTTTTTTTATTGCTGTTTGTTTTTTTGGGTGGGGGGCACTATCAAATATATTACCTTCAGAGCATTGTTTTTGCAAGCAATTTAAGTTCAAAGAAATAAACACAAGACACGGTCTGGTTTCCCGACTGTGCTCTCAATATTTCCATGTTTGTCTGAGTGCCACTTGCCTTTCAAGATGATTACATCATTTATCTCTGTGCTCTGCTCAGGGTGCATAATAATCTGAGGCCCCTCGTTTATGGAAGACACAGTGCCACCCAGTGGACACACATGTAACTGCACCGCTCTGCCTTAGCCTGGTCCCTACTTAGAGTTTTGGCTTTTTATGTTTCTCTGTAGTCGTGGCTATGGCTACTTTTGTCAGTATCCCTCAATATGAAAATGCTGTTGTGTTCCAGCTATGAAAGCAGACCGCAAACGCCTAAAGGTGGAGAAATCAGACCTAGCGAACCAGATGCAGCAGCTGTACGCCACGCTAGAGAGTCGAGAAGAGCAGCTGCGAGACTTCATACGCAACTACGATCAACACCGAAAGGTAACACCCACTAAGCCCTCCTCTAACCGCCCGCCCGGCCTGGTGCTCTTTTGAGTCCGGTCTGGGGAAAATGTCACATGTCTTCTTCCTGTCCAGGAGAGTGAGGATGCAGTGAAGGCCCTGGCCAAGGAGAAGGACCTGCTGGAGAGGGAGAAGTGGGACCTGAGGAGGCAGACCAAAGAGGCCACGGAGCAGGCCAACATCCTGCGCTCGCACATGGACATGAAGGAGAACAGGATCAAGGAGCTGGAGGCCGAGCTCACCATGGTCAGTCTCACCGTCTCATTGGCGTACGGCATTTTAGATATTTGAGCTCCATTATCTTTCATTACTTTCCGGCGACATTCATCATTCATTATTTTTACATTTTCGCCGTTTTCGTGTATTCTAGGCAAAACAATCTTTAGCGACGTTGACCAAGGACGTGCCGAAGCGCCACTCCCTGGCCATGCCCACAGAGCCAGTGGTGAACGGGAGTCAGGAGTGGGTGATGCAGGCCGACCTGCCGCTCACCGCCGCCATCCGGCAGAGCCAGCAGACGCTGTACCACGGACACGGCGCGGACAGGGACAGACAGGGTCAGTCCGCATCCCTGCACAGTGCTTAACCTGTCTTGTCGGTGTCGGTGTCGCTCTCCTGCTTCCATAAACATGCAACTAAAATACTAACAGAGGGTTTCCGCAAGGCCTTTGAGTCTCACGGCGGGTGTGTTTTCAATGTGTGTGTGTGTGTGTGTGTCTGTGCTTGGACGGTCTGCAGCGGTGGTCAGGATCAGCCCCTGTCACTCTCGCCAGCCCTCCGTCATTTCTGACGCGTCGGCGGCCGACGGCGACTGCTCGTCCACGCCCAGCGACATTAACTCCCCCCGCCACCGGACCCACTCCCTCTGCAATGTAAGAGCTGCCTGGCCCCCCCGACCAAGTAATCACACCTCCGCAACCCTTTATAAGTACCTTCCTCCTCCGTGTCTCCCGTCCTTCTGTCCCGTCCGTCCGCTGGGTGTCGCTCTGCCTTTTTTTAATTTTTTTTATGTGTGTCGGTGCTGGTGGCGGTCTCGATTTTGTGTTCGAACTTAGAATGGGCCGCTAGTCAATCATAACCCGATGAAGACAAGCCGAGAACAGCGCAAGTCGGAGTCCAACGCGACGACTCATCAGCCTCCCCCGGGGCGCTCCGTCTTGTCAAAACCAGTCCAGAAAAGCTGGTCTTTTGTATGTTGTTGATTTATGCAAAAGAAAGGGATAACTTCCACCAAGATGCTTTAGGGCTCTTGCTCAAGATCGGGCCAATAGATAATCCGGGCTTTGGCAACAGAGAAAAGAGGCAACACACGAGCCGACGGTTCCAACTCACTGCGGGAGACAAAAGCCACTCTGTGATAGCATATTATATTTAAAGTCGGACCAGCATTGAAACACCACTATTTTCTACCATCACTTACAACTTTACTCATCATGCATTTTGTTGTTGTCACTTTGAAAAAAGAACTGATGTATAAAAGGTAGAAATGAGTATTTCTATGTTTCTTTTTTTAAAGAGCGCCCCCTAGTTCATTAATCTCAGTCAGTCTTGTTATCGTGATTCTCATGATGTCATCGGACATTAGATGACTGAGAGTAATCATGGATAAAACTTTAGGAAAACAATAATATTGGTCACAACAAAAAAAATGTTGTTGAAGGTTTATCGACATAAAAAGTAAAAACCTTTGATTTATTGTTTTGGTTCCTCTTTAAATGTGCAGATATTTCTCGATTTGAAACCGATTTGCACCTTTTACACCAGTAAGGTGGAATGAGAGAAATTGCCATTTTCCGTCGATTCACCCCCGCTTCCTTTCTTCCTTTCCCTGACGCAGTCCATGGAGGACCTGGAAGATCAGAAGCGTAAGAAGAAGAAGGAGAAGATCACTCTGGGATCCCTGTCTCGGGTCTTTGCTCGAGGAAAGCAGCGCAAGTCACTGGACCCGGGTCTGTTTGATGGTACATCCACCCCTGACTATTACATAGAGGAGGACGCCGACTGGTGAAGCTCTGTGTGTTAACGTGTAAACACGGCGTGTGCGTGCGTGCGTGCGTGCGTGCGTGCGTGCGTGCGTGCGTGTGTGTGTATGTGTGTGTGTAAGAGAGAAGGGGGAGGGGTGATTTGAATGTGTGCATGTATCCCCAAAGATAACCTAAGAGAGAATGCTATCCCAGAAATGTATATTACCCTGAAAATGTATGTTTGTAAATTTGATATATATTTATAGATGTACATGTATGCATATGTATATATGTTTACATGCTTATAAATATATACGCGGGGATATTATGTGTCGACATGTTAATGCTGTACTATCTTCCAAATGTCTTAATGTTTTCTTTTTTTATAACTGGAGACTTGAAGGACTGCTGTGCACATGTAAATAGGCATTCTCTGTGTTTGTAAATGTCTTTTAGCTTTGTTACTTTACAGTTGCTTTTATCATGCTTTCGGACATTGTTTTCACAATTTCTTACTTTTTTTTGCTCATTCTTTATTCTCACACTAGAAATGAGGGAAGCAGGACAACACGTAGTCTATTGGGACAGTTTTACTTGACTGGCTCAGCAGTAACTGACTTGTCTTGGAGTAAAACGTATTTGATAGTTCAATCAGGTAAATGCTCTGGGGACATATCATATGAATACCAAATGATTTGCTATAAAATATGATAATTGCGATGTATGATGACAGGAACAGTAAGGAGGGTTTGTCTTGGATACACGGCTGCTCTAACTAATTCACATGTTAACCTTTTAGATCAAATCAATTTATATTCCTTACAAGTTACCCAAGTCAATGCAAGGGTTTTAGATGAAGTCTTGCGATGTGAGGTTTAACGATTAAATATGACTCAGCAAAACCAAAACTTATCTTACAGTAATGCACAATGATAATGCACACCTAATGGAACTTTTTAATGCTCCTAAAATCCGATGCGAGTGCCAAAGGTTAAGGGTTGATTGGGTTGCGTTCCATTCTGTCTCTGTTACCCATCGCATCTGCCTAGACTTCTTTTGTTTCCCGCTGCCAACTAACGAACATAGACCAATACCAGACGTGGGAATCTGCGTTAAAGCACCTGCATGATGGGTAGACGTCCATTCATCACCATCCAAATTAACAACCCCCTCCATCTCGTGTTGCTCCCCCTCCTCCCTTCCCCTTAACTTGCATTTTATTAGGAATGCACGGCCCCTTTCTCTTCTGTTGTCGATGTCGTTTTCCTTTGCGTGCAGCCCCCCTTCACCTCATTTCTTCCATATGTTGTTATAACAATTCTCTGTTGAATGTTTTGTAATTTAGGAGATGTTGCATAAAAAAAGTAATTCTATTGAAGTATTTTATTTAAAGAACAAGAGGTAACTCCAAATATGAGATTATCGGAGGTGGGCGAGGAGGTTTTAGCATTTTAAAAAGCAAAATACAATTGAAATGAAAGCTTATTTTAAAAATAAAACCAGCAACTAAATGTGTATGTTGCCTTCTTCAATACCATGAGTAATTGGTTCTTGTGTCCTGTAGTCCAGCGTGTCTCTCCCACTCCTCCTGCCATTTCTAATGGCATCTCTCTCTCTCCGCTCCCAGTGAGTAACTCTTCATTTGTGAGTATGTTTGCTATGTCCGAAATCGCATACTAGCACCCTAGTTAGTACGCCAAGTTAGTATGTCAGTGTTTTTAGTATGTCCATCGTACCATAGTAAGCTCACATAGTATGCAAAAAGTTCCAGGATGATGTACTACATCCAGTGAAATATCGTAGTATGCAAGTATGCATCGTTCTTTTTACTCACATCCCACCGACATAAGTACGCTGGATCATAGTGCACATATGTAGTAGTAAGCGATTTCGGAGGTAGCACGAGTGTCTGTTTCAGCACTTTGGGGATTATTCATAACACTCAAGTTCATAAGGAAGATCAGGTCCTTCTTGTTTTTAAGGAAAATGTTTTGAAAGCCTCTTTGACCGACTTAAACAGACATGAACTGACCATAACCCAATTGTACACACACAGGTGTTTTCAGAGAAGAGTTGTTTGTTCTCATAGAAGAATCTTTATTAAGAATCATGTACTTTTCCTTATGATTATTATAGTATTGAGGTAATGGTTTAATGACATTTTAATATACAACTACACAGACTGTTCAACAAAAATATATTTTAATCTTTTAATTTAAACTAAAATTGTCATTATAATTCCTGTGCTATCCTGTCTTTGAAACAGCCGGCTTCAAAAACAGGGGCAATATTTTATTTTTATGAATAATCCCTGTGTTTCTGATGTTCTAACGTTATCCTAGTGACATGAATTCCCTTCATAATCATCAGATCGTCATGTATCTTAACTCCTTAACCGATTCGCTTTGTTAGTTTATTTTATTCATTTTACTAAATGAATACCCCTTTAAACCACAAAACAATGCACGACTATGTTTAATTTCCCTCTAATGTAGCTTTAACATTATTCCAGTCCAGGAAGCCAATCCAATTCTTGAACCATGAAATTATTTAACCACAGGAGACAAACTGAGTTAGGAGGAATTACAATACATACAACCACATAAAAAGGATTTGTAACTCCAGTGAATTACTGTCTCCATCTGCTGGTCATCTTGAGTACTGCATAGGCACTAACCATGAATTTTAACCACACCATTTTAAAAGGAAACATAAATATAAATATCATATATAGTAAATTAAAGTAACTGGTTGGCACCACCATACACTCTAGCATCCAAATTCAAATTCTCTTCAGGGATTGATGTTCGACTGACATCCAAGAAGCTGTTTTGATCTCTATATCCCTTTGACCCCGAAACCCTCCTTTGTACGACGCTGTAACGTCTGCTGACCCATCCAGACACTGACAGCCTCTCGAGCCTCACACAGCAGAGCCTGTCGGACGGAGAGGACCAGCATCTGGACCGCCTCCGGCAGGTGGAGCTCACCCGCAGCTCGCCCATGTCACTGTGGAGGGCAGGCGCCGTGCAGGCCTGGCTGGAGGTTGTCATGGCGATGCCCATGTACATCCAAGCCTGCTCTGAAAACATCAAGAGTGGCAAGGTGTGTTTTCTCTCTGCAAACACTGTGTGAAAGAAGATAGAGGGACCATGTCTGTGAGAGTGTGTGTGAGTGCCTACCTTTGTGTTTTGATTCCCAGTGGGTGTCGTCTAGTGTCTTTCTGGCTTAAATAAGGTTCATTCGTTCCTCTGTAGGTGTTGCTCGGGCTGACAGATGAGGACCTAGAAATGGGCGTCGGCATCAGAAACCCCCTTCACCGCAGAAAACTCAGATTGGCCATTGAGGATTACAGGAAAGCTGAAGGAGACCAGGGGTAGGCCAGATCCAAATGAAAATAAATAATCACTGAACTTTGCATTTGGTATCTGTGCTTAATTACCGCTCACCCTCACGCAGACTGTCAAAGGCCGCGGGGATGGATCACCATTGGGTGTCGACGTCGTGGCTGAGCGACGTGGGGCTTCCTCAGTACTCCCAGACCTTCCACGCTCAGCTGGTGGACGGACGCGTGCTCAACTCTCTGAGCCGCAGAGACCTGGAGAGGCTCCTCAACGTCAGCGACCAGTTCCACCAGACCAGCCTCCTCCTGGCGATCCAGCTGCTGCAGCTGCTCAGCTTCGACAAAGAGGTCAGATCATAGCAGACCGGAGGACGTGCCTCGGTTCCTTCTCTGCACACCGCACACATTCACACAATGACAACGGCCAAGGTACCGATTCAATCCAGACCGGGCCAGCGTCCTCTCCTGGACTCCCACCATGAAAATGATCTTTTTAAATCAGCACGGTTGCCTGTGTAACGTGTGTCCGCAGAGCCTGCAGGCGCGCCGGGCCAAGTGCGAACACCAAGATCGGGACCCGGTCGTTTGGACGTGTCACCGGGTAATGAAGTGGATCAAAGACATAGACCTCAAGGTGGGTGCGATGTTGAGCTCTTATTGTACCTTTGCTTGGATTTGATAGAGGAGCTGGTCACTAATGAACAAAGAAAAAATACAGCTCTAAGATAAAACAAATTAAGCTTTTTGTTAGTTATACATACATAGGAATTTGCTTCCACAATAAACTATTTTATGTTTTTTTTGTTTTGTCCGGCATCATAACTGTACTTACTGTGTTTAATTCCCCTCTAACTTGGTGTCTGTGTTGTCCTACGGTTCAGGAGTATGCGGATAATCTCCAGTGCAAAGGAATCCACGGGGCCGTTATTGCCCTGGACCCTTCCTTTGACACGGACGCCATGGTCCGGGCCCTGGGGATCCCCAACAACAAGCACATGCTGCACCGTCACCTCTACGAGGAGATGAAGCTGCTCTCCGTCACTCACAGGTCGGCTGGTGGACTTTAAACTCTGTTCACCGTCATAGAAAAACTCCCTGGGATTATTACACGACATCATCCCCTGAATTGCGCACGTAAATAACTACACATCTCCTTTTCTTTCCTACTTTCACAGCAATACAGACCAGGGGGGAGAGACGTTAGTTTCCAGCTCCCAGTCGCCCGTGTCCCCTAACCGCTATGCTGACAATAGATTGTCACTCAGAAGATCAATCATGGTATGTATAAGGTTTTTTTCTGATTTGTTGGTATTTATACAGATTGTTATGTGCAGAGAAAGGTAATTGTAATGTATAATTTGCAATTTGCATATTTAAACCTCACTGTTTTATGATGCAACTGTAAAATTGTCACTCGGTACCTGAAAATATAAATTAATTTATTCGTTTAATCAGTATTTATTTATTTATTTATTGGGTGGTTTTTTTTCATTACTTTTATCATTAATTGTGACACCTTTTTTTTTTTTTTTAATCATCATCATTAGTCAG
>OMKR01086706.1:0-14124 GCA_900302355.1 Cyttopsis rosea
ACACACACACATATATATATATATATATATATATATATATATATATATATATATATATATACTATGCACAGGATAAATTATTATGGGTATATAGGGTATATATTATAAATATGAATTATTACTCTGTACTAACTAGCTTATTATAGTATGTACAGCATAATGCCAATGTTTTGCACTTATAATATTGCTCAAGGTGTGTATGTGAGGTGTGTGATTTGTTCCATACAATTATTAAAATTTTTAATTAATTTTAATTAATTTTAAACACCCACTTTAAACACACCTCGCCTCCTTCACCAGATTGCTGGATTTGATATAGACGGCTGCATCATCACCACCAAGTCTGGCAAAGTGTTCCCCACGGCACCCGATGACTGGAAGTACGTCATGTAAATCTGTCTTATCTAAAGGAGTGTTTTTATTTCTTTGTTTACGTCTATCTATCTATCTATCTATCTATTTATTCATTCATTCATTCGTTCATCCGTTTATTAGGTCATTCATTTATTCATAACATTATTTTTTATATTTTGCTTGATGCACACGCTATGTTTTATTGTTTGTATTATCTTTAAATTTTTAACCTTGTGCACTTTGTATTGTACTGCACTCTATATTTTTATTTTATTATTTTTACTTTCTGTGAAACTCACATTTCGTGAATGAATTGTGCTATATAAATATATATTATTATTATTATTATTATTATATTATTGTCTTATCTCCATCCAATGTTGTGATATGGATCGTTTTAATGTAAAATGTTTTTCGTTTTTTATGACAGGATTCTGTTCCCTGAGATCCAGCCCCGGCTGGCTAGCTTGCTGAAGAGAGGATACAAGGTGGGGAGAGGGGACACGCACCCGTTCACCTCATTCACCAATACTTGCCAATAGTCTCTGGTGGGATCACATTCCTCCACTTTCACACGTGCTCTCCCTTTTTCAGGTGGTTTTCTTCACCAACCAGATGGGAATTGACAGAGGCAAACTCAGACCGGAAGTCTTCAAGTCCAAAGTGGAAGACATCCTTAGTGCCCTGCAGCTGCCCGTGCAGGTATGGCTGACGTTCAGGTTCGCTCCCCCGCCGGCCACCATCCAAGGCCAAAGTGCGTAGCAGTTGGAATTTAGTGAGTTTTCTGTGTGTGGTTCAGGTGTTCGTGGCGTCCGGTCCGGGGATTTACCGAAAACCAGTGACAGGAATGTGGAATCACCTGTGTGAGAAGGTAAACAGGAGCTATTTTTTATCTACACACGCCCATGTTATTTGATAACCACACCCTGTAGTTAATGCGTAGACGCAGCTAATGGTTGACAAACAAGAGGGAAAGGAACGACCTGTTGAGCATTCCGAGTATATATTGTATATATTGATATATTATCTCCCGCATACTTTGTCTACCCAGGGCCGGCCCAAGCCTTTATGAGGCCCTAAGCAGAATTAGATTTAGCGGGTGGGGGGTTAAGTTGCCATGCGTGGCTTTCTTTGTTTTGTCGTTCAATGAAGAAACAGGGGAAGATAAATATATCTAAAGTAAAAACACACTGTTTTTATTTGTTTTGTTTGGAGAAACGGGGTACGGGGACAAAGAGTGTAGAAACAAGACACAAAAATCTGGTGCTTTTTTGACAGTCGCCGCTAGATGGCGCTGCGGTAGCGCTGCTGCCATTTTGGACTGAAAACGCCAATGAGACACCATGACCTCGAAAGAGAAAAGCAAGTGGGATAATAGAAAGCAATTATCAATTATCCACACAGTTGGCCTGAGAAGGAAGCCATTTTCCAGTAGCATGGAGATACAGGAGTGTGTGACAACGTGCAAAAAGTCACTCATCTGCATGGTTAGACTCTTCATATAGATCAGAATTCATCACATCGCATAAGTCATCAGTACATTGTGTGACTCAATTTATGTTTTGTTATGTCATGATTAGAATGTTTTTGTTGTTTAATAAATGAAATTCTGTATGAATGTTTTGTATGTTTGAATTCTTTCATAAATTTAATAAATAAGTAAGTAAATAGTTATAATTGTATGCATATTTATAATATTTTTTTATTGTTCAACACAGGCCATTTCGGTAGCGCCATTAAATTTATGACAATAGAATAGAAAGAATTTTGTTTTACTTTTGTATGGCACTTTGTAGGCGGGACGTTTTACAGGTGGCATTAAGTTCTTTGATAACACAGTAGTCGCCTTCAGTCCAAAATGGCAGAGGCGTAGCTCTGCTGCTGTGTGCTGATGTTACAATGGAACGACCAATTAGCTTTCACTGACTGTCAATGTAAGTTCTTTGACGGGGACGCGGAGTAGAGATCGTGCCCTCTCCATTACACATTTGTATGGTCCGCACATGCCGCACCCCCCTAAATGCCACTGATTGGGGGCTCCCCACCGCTGTTGGGGGCCCTCTTGTGGCCACGGGGGCCCTAAGCGTTTAGGCGTTTTAAGGCGTTTAGGCGTTTAGTTCGCTTATGCCTCAGGGCCGGCCCTGTGTCTGCCACGTGTATCGCTTGCACTTTGTGTTATCATGTCATTCTGATTACGTGTGTGTCTGTGTTTTCTCCCCTCAGGCTAACAGTGGGGTGGCTGTTGACAAGACTCAGTGTTTATATGTAGGAGGTAAATGAGATGGTTAGATTGAATAAGCCTCTGCAGAACTATAAACACACACACTGATACTGACACTACTGTTATCTCTGCCCGCAGACGCAGCAGGCCGACCTGTAAACTGGGCTCCAGGGAAGAAGAAGAAGGATTTCTCCTGCAGCGATCGACTGGTAACTAGTCAACTCCATGAAACCCAAGCATTGTTTTTTAAGGCAGGGGGGTCAAACATGAGCCATCTATCTATCTATCTATCCATTTATATTTTATTTTCCAAAAATATTCACACCTAGTTAAAAATTGGATGTCTGACCCCCAATTTCTCTACATTTGACTTTTATTCATTTAGAAAAAAAAGACAGTAAGGTGGAGGCTGCCTGTTCATTCTACATATGCTTCTGTAAGCTCTAAAAGACACTGACAAAATTGCTTTTGCTCCTTATAATGGCGGAATAAAGTTGATAGTTACCTATAGTAAATGTCCTGAATTCCTCCCCGAGGATAATAAAGTGTTGAAAGAGAGATGATTGAGAGGAATAGGCTGTTTTATCTTATCTTATAGAGTCCAACATTGTTAGTCAGAAAAGGCGTCTAAGTAGGCTTTGTTGGTCCTATGCACATGCACTTCTATAGAGACTGTCAAATTCAAGTCATAACTGAATTGTATTAAATTCTGTCTAATTTATAATTCATATGATAATTGAATTTTATTAATTTATGACTTGGCCCGCTCTCTCTGTATATCTGCCTCTCTAGTTTGCTCTCAACATCGGGCTCCAGTTCCACACCCCAGAGGAGTACTTCCTGGGATGGAAGGCCGCCCCCTTCAGCCTGCCCGACTTCGACCCTGTGAGTAACCCAACCGAACGGGCTGTACTCTGTAACCCGTGGTAGTAATCTGTGTACTGATATATGTGTATGTCACGATTCGGCCAAAACATTTACATTTACAAGCATCGTCATCTTGAGTTTTCCGACCCTGCAGAGGAAGTTGGACACCAGCGGGAAGCTGTACGACCCTCCCGGCTCCTCGCTCATCTCCAGCCGGACTGAGGTCATCGTCGCTGTGGGATTCCCTGCCTGTAGGTGGCGGTTTAGCTAAAATAAGATAAGATAAGGGGGAATTAATTTGTAGTTCACCTCATTCCCTCCCTCCCCATACTTTTCTCACTCTCCCTCTCGGTTTGCATCTCTTTTACATGCTTTTATTTCTCCCCCTCCTCTTCCTCCTTGTCCACAGCTGGCAAATCCACCTTTTTCCACGCCCACGTCATCCCAAAGGGCTACGCCTACGTCAACAGGGTGAGTGGATGTTCAAGTACCGCTCAACAAAAAGCTAAAATGTGCAAGTCCAAAGACAACAAACACTCTGTCATGTGTGTGAAGGTGGATAGAAGTTAGTGAAGTCCTTTTAAATGGAAAACAAATTCTTAGCCATATACTGTATATACACACTCAGAAAGCATTTGTTTGATTCTGATCTTGGCTTGTGTGTGTGTGTGTGCGTGCATGTGCGTGTGTCAGGACACACTGGGTTCGTGGCAGAGCTGTGTATCAGCGTGCCAACGCGCTCTGAAGGAGGGTCGCAGTGTAGCTGTGGACAACACCAACCCGGACCCCGAGGCACGCAAAAGGTGTGTTTGTGTTTGTTTTATTATACTTGTGAGGACCGTCTCTGAATTGAGTATTTTTTTGTTCAGAAGTAAACCAGGGTCATGGGTCCTAACAAGGTGTATTTACTCCGACCTCACTTTGATACCATTACAAAAATGTTTGTGTGTGTGTGTTTGTTTCACTATACTTGTGAGGACCAGTCCCTGAATTTATTTATTTATTTATTTAGTTTAGAAGTGCACCAGAAACATAGGTCCTCACTTATCAGGTGTATTTCCTCAGACGTTTCTTTCTTTCTTTCTTTCTTTCTTTCTTTCTACAGATACATCGACGTGGCCAAAGCCGCTGGCGTGCCGTGTCGTTGTTTCCACTTCTCCGCCTCCCTAGAGCAGGCCAGGCACAACAACCGAGTAGGACTCCATCTCTCTCTCTCCCTCTCTTTCCTTTCTCTCCCTTCCTCTTCTCTCCTTGTGTCTACTTCGCCTATTCCTCCCAATAATCTCTCTTCCATTCATCAACATTTGTCTCGTAAGCATTTTGATTTGGTTTTGGATGCGTACAGAGCCCCCCAGGGAGGCTCAGATTTGCCCACAAATTTCCAAATGTTGATGCTATACGGAGAAATAGGGGAATTGATGTTATTGACATCAAAGTATTGAAGAGTAAATTCATTATTAATTCAAGGCCACAAATGAGTCTTCTAAAAGTGCCAATTATTAATTTGACTGCATGAATTATAAACTCATACAGGAGCAAATTAATGGGAAAACAAATAACTAATTCAACAGGGCCAATTGGTAATTTGGGACGATGGGTTACTAATTTTGAGGGAAAAATATGAATTCTGAGTGTTTGTGTGCGCTGTAGTTGCATCAGTTGTCGTTGAGTCAAACAAAAACCCTCAGTTCT
Source organism: Cyttopsis rosea (assembly GCA_900302355.1). NCBI lineage: Eukaryota > Metazoa > Chordata > Actinopteri > Zeiformes > Parazenidae > Cyttopsis > Cyttopsis rosea. The sequence continues at coordinate 5,135 of OMKR01086706.1, forward strand.
CTCTTGTTTGCAGTTTCGTGAGATGGCCCCTTCAGACACCAAACACGCCAAGGTCAACGACATGATTTTCCACAGCTACAAGTGAGTTTCACTAGGGGGAGAAAGATGTCCACTACTCCCTCCTCCCCTCACTTACCAGACAAAAATGGAAGATAGCAGTTATGTCCTTATCGGCACAAGAGACAGAATATGTACTAGTACCACTGTCTTCCTTTGGGACACGTTCTTAATACTTGGTCATTTCATTTGAATGTAAAATATCGCTATGTTTTTTTTTTCACTTGAGTTTCCCTCTCAACAGGAAACATTTTGTGGCCCCTGATCTCGCCGAGGGCTTCTCAGAGATCCTCCAGGTCCACTTTGTCCCCGACTTCAAAGACGGCCAGTCAGAGAAGCTGTTCCGGCAGTTCTCCGAAGGCTGATTGGACGGCCGGCACCGAAGCAGCTCTGCTAGCTTAGATTTCAGGGTATGACCGATAGAAGGAGTAGCAAAGCGGCGGGACCCGTCCGACAAAAGATATTGTAGTGACAGCTATTTCCTGAAGTAGCTCCTGAGTTTCTCTTGTTGAGATCGACTGAGGCCTGGCATGCTGGGAGTTAAACCGCACATTCAAATGAGGACGCTGATCTACACACTAAATACATTTCTCATTAAAGGATGAATAAATTGGTACATTTGGTCAGAGTATACATGTTATAATAGACTTCTTTCAGTGTTTTGATCCGTTTTATTTTGCACAATTCACGGCGAGCAAGATGCGAGTGTACCAGGAAATGGCTTAGCAATCAGGAAATGTTACTTTGATCCGTTATTTCGATACTTCCTTAGTTAATGTTTTCAGCTTTGTTTGTCAAGAACCTGCATACATTTTCAAAATAAAGCCAAAAATAAAACCATTTTAGATACCGACCCACTTTGATTGAGTCATTTGAGTCATCTAGAATTATATGGGTTTGGAGCGCTTTCCGTCCTTTCGACCCAGAAGTTCCTCTCCAAGGGCGCAAGCCTCGAGCAGCCGTCTCAGTTCTCTGAAGTGTTGCTTCAGCCACGGTGCTATGGCGAACAGGCTGATGTGGAAGTCACAGGCCTGAGGAGGGGGCCGGTCACTGCTATACATCCGCTGAGCCGCTTGACAGAGCCACACGTCCACAGTGCCCCAGCTCACTACCCCCATCTAGAGGATGCAGCAGGTAAAAGCAACCCACTGTAAAAAAAAAAAAAAAACATCTGCACCTCACACCACACCACCAGGCGAAACTTGCTGATTAGACGGTGAACGGTGTTACTCTGCCGACCTGAAAGTAGTGCATTCTGTTTTGAAGGAACAGGGAGCCGCAGTGATCGTCAGTAGTAATGAGATAACCGTCTTTAATTTTCTTTAATCACTTAACCTGGACGGGTCAAAGGTCAGGAGGTGTCATCTTACTCTGCTCCTCGCAGGTAGAAAAATCATTTATTTGTCATACATTTACCACACGCATGCAGAGGGTGCAGACGACCCGAACACACACACACACACACACACACACACACACACACACACACACACACACACACATGCAGGGAGTGGTGAATCTCAATGTTGTATCAAACCGCAAAAGGGCTTGTTAGTTTGTCCTCATTTATTCAGTCAATGTGATTTTTAAATTCAAAACATTAGCATGCACACATATCAGTATTTCTGGTATTGGTTACAAATAGAATTAAGGTCTGTTACTTTGTTAACAGCACAAGTTTCTTTTTATTTTTTACAACATTTGTTAATCCTTGGCTTTACCCATTCCATTCCATCCATCTGTTTTTACTCTCCAGCCATGAACCAGATGTTACCAATGGGCAGGAACCAATATACCATATGAAGCGCATACTTGATACATTCACGTATCGATCCTTGTCCCTGTCGTGCTTATAGTAATGGTGTTTATCTGATTTTGATGTAGGTGTACGGCCAGAGACAGATTGTGATGGAGAGGGAGGAGGTCGACGCCATTAAGAAGTTTGACGACACTGGACTAATTCTGTTTGGCTTCAAACCCATGGAGAGGCTGAAGCTACACCACCACATCCGCCCGTCTGTCTTTCTGTACCCAGAGGAGGACCAAGTGGCAGGTCAGGACAGACTTTGATGTCGCTTTGATGCAGAGACGGCATATTCAGGAATGTTTTACCAAGATAACACATCCATCGACTAGTCAATATACTCCAGCTACGAGCTAGTTATTTTTTTTATGTGATGTTGTGTTGTATTTTAAGCCTGACCTATAATAGCATATTATTAACCTATTTTTATACTCAGATATGAGGCTTATGGTTCCTGTGTGTTTTTAGTTTAGATTTAGATTTATTTTCTCTAGTTTCCTACTTGTTTGTTTTGGCATAAACATCGCCAGACCCCTGGTTGAAGACCACTGTCTTAAAGCACTTCAGGAAATAAAGCTCCATATCTGCTTTGCATTGCATATGTTTCACTGTGAAGTGAAAGTGTAGTTAGGTTGTTTAGAAACTATTGTTGATAGATGTGCACTAAGAATAATACTACTTTTTATTTTTCTTACCCCTAGGCAGCGCTTGTCTGCTCACTGCGTTGTTGAAAAAGTGCAGCGAGAAGAACGTTTTTGCCCTTTGTCGATACATCCCCCGCAGGAACAACCCACCTCGATTCGTGGCCCTGGTGCCCCAGAGGGAGCAGACGGAGGAGGGCTGTATTCAGATTACACCACCGGGTACGGCGCTGAGCGAACGGCCCTCAGCTTTACCGCTTCAATGCTAAAGCTCTAGGCTGAGGACGCTCCAGGACGGTCCAATAACTGTAATGGTAACCCACACTGGTGGAGTGGTGTGTTGGGGAAGCAAATTATAGAATCTGGTCCAACTGGGCTGCATGTATAGTATAAACAAGCCCCAACCATCACTAAACATGTATCCATTTTATCTTAAACTTGCATGTCAAGTCAAATGGAGTGTGCAAAACCATTTCTGCCATTTGGAATCACTGGTTTCAGTGTGTGCGAGATTAGATTTTGGTTAATCATTTTATTTATATGCAATGATGGAAAGACACCGCAAATAGAACATTTGTGTTAGCTATCCACCACAATCCGGTGAACACCAAAATAGCACACGGTGTGTGACATCTGCGCGCTCCTGGTATTTTTGCACATTTAGTGGACAAAGAAATTATAAGAAAATCTGATTATTTACATACTAAACCTGTAATATTACGCCAGAGTGAAGTGAGTTTTCGTACCCCTTTAATTTTAACATAAATTTTCACATTTCTCTGTTGACGATGCAAGGATTAGCGGGTGGGTTACCACTATGTTCTCACCTTCATGCTGTGATGCCCTCTCACTCGTGTCAGGTTTCAACGTCATCTTCCTGCCGTTCGCCGACGACATCAGGACTCTAGACATCCCCCCCTGCCCCGCAGCCTCGGGCGCCCAGGTGCAGAAGATGAAGGAGATTGCTTCCAAGCTACGCTTCAAATACAGGTAGCGGCGTCAATGGTGTCGAATAAATCATATTGGGAAGTGTGTGAAATAGAACATGTACGCAGAATATGTAGAACATAGAACCTGAACATGCAACTTGCTTTCGTTAAAGCCTGTTGATGTGTGTGTTAGTGCGTGCGTGTGTGTGTGTGTAATTGTGTTTCTCTGGGTACGTTTTCAGGAGTGACTCCTTTGAGAACCCGGTCATCCAGCAGCACTACAGGAACCTGGAGGCATTGGCCCTGGACATGGTAGCCCCTGAAAACATAGACGACTTCATCAGTAAGGCCAACCTACAAATATCATATGCTCATTTCTTTTACTACGTGAATTTATCACCAAACTTCTGCAGTTCTTGCTTGTCTTATGATCACTGGCAGTATTTTTATAGCTGGTTTATTCCACATTTGTATATTTTGCTTTAATCTTTCTCCTTATTATTTGTATTTAGCCCTTCTTTCTTTTCATTAACATTGTTGAGTGGAGGCACTGGGAATAAGCAGCTCTCTCTCTCTCTCTCCCTCCCTCTCCATTCCGCTCAGTGCCCAAGGTGGAGCAGATGGACATGCGACTGGGTTCTCTGGTCCAGGAGTTTAAAGACCTGGTCTATCCTGCTGACTACAACCCCGACAGCAAGTCAGCCGCTAAACGCAAAACGAGTAAGTCGTGGTTTTCTTTCCTCATTTTGCACAATACTGAGTTTGCGAGAAAATCTAAGCAAAACATATTTTTGTCGCCATGTTGTTCTCCACACATGGTTGAACAACCCACCCGACGCATTTGTAGCAGACACGGGAGGGGGAGGCGACAAGAAGCCCAAAGTGGAGGTGCCGGAAGAGGAGCTGAAGAGCCGCGCACAGAACGGCACCCTGGGAAAGCTGACGGTGCCCCAGCTGAAGGAGGCCTGCAAGCAGTTTGGGGTGCCCACCACGGGGACCAAGAAACAGGAACTGATAGACGCGCTGATGGCCCGGCTGCTCCCGTGAGAAGGAGACGCGATTTTTGGTTTGTTTCTTTGTTTGTTTGAGGAGAGTAAGGTTTTGTGTCGATGAAGAAACAAAGCAGAAAATAACAATGCAAATTAGTTCGGGGAGTAGATTATGCTTGTATGATTGCGACTTTTCTTTCTTTCGTGTCTTCTGTCGTAGTTTCATTGTGCACCAAAGTCATCTTCTTTATATCAGCTCGCATTTCCACGCCTATTTCATCAATTTAACAACAACAAATGCTTTTATTTTGAAGCATTTAGTTCAAGAGTGGTAAAAATTGAAGACTGCACCAGCCCACACGCCAAAAAGAATTTTTGGGGCTTATGCCACATTGCAAAATGTTTATACTTGAGATGCCACGATTGGTGACTGGTTGGCTATGTTTTTTATGTATACTAAGTGTACGTCTGGTGCAGAAAGTACTTGGTATGGTTGAATATTAGGGGACAAGATTGACAACATATCCCCTTTGTTAAAACAAACAAAGAAAACAATATCACCATTATATTGATTTAGAACATTGCTGCTCACCACATAATGTATCGATATAGAACCCCCATTCATGCTTGCATGTGTCAAGATGCCCTCAAGGTTTAACAGGCTACATGTGACCATGTAGAGATGGAATAAATGTTTTTGTACTTCAAAACTCTGGTGTTACATCTTTTACTATAAAACATCTGATTTCTTGTTGTTTTCTTTTTCATTACAATGTTGTATTATAACACATATAGTCATCTATTCATCTTGTGGACTTTCCAGCTCTCTGGAACTGGAATTATGTCTGCATACTTTCACGGTCTGTCAGGCTTTTCACAATTGTGTCCGTATCGACTCACTGCAGAGAAAGCTGCTGAAGGAAAAACAAAATGTTAAGATAGATTCCGGCAGTACACTTCTTTCCACAACAGAGTACATTTTGTATGGATATCGACCGATGGCCTGTATAGGCCCGGAACGATATTCATACACTGTTCCTTACAAACTCTGACAGGATGGCAGGGAAGGAGTCGGACGTTGACAACAACAGCATGGAGTTTAGTGAGGAAGATGGAAACTGTAGTAATGAGAGGACTGAGAGGGAGTGGGAGGAGATCCATGAATGCGGCTAGTCGTAAGAGAAAGAAAAAGGACGCAGCCAGTTCAGGTGGAACGGAGAGTGAGGGAAGAGAGGGTGTGGAGAAGGACCCGAAGCCAGGATTGTTTAATGTAGTGGTACGATTCGAGGGAGAGGGGGGAGTAAAGTCGATTTGCTAAAGCTAACAAAAATCATTAGAAGGCAAGTTGGAGAAGTGAAATATGCGAGAGTTTTGGGAGATGGTAACTTGGTTATAGGCTGTAATACTGAAGTGCAGATGGAGAAGGCAAAGAAAATGAGTAATGTTGTAAAAAGTCAAAGTGGTAAGAGTGGGGGAGAAGAGGGTGGGTGGTTGCAAGGGGGTTCTGTCCGGAGTACCTCTCAGTGTTGGTATGAAGGAACTAGTGGAGAACTTGAGGGTGCGGAATAGTTCAGTGAAAAGTGCTAAAAGAATGACAAGGGGAATCGATAAAATGGAGACGGAAACCATTTTGGTTGAGTTTGAGACAAAGGTTATCCCAAAGGAGCTATACTATTGATTTATGAGATACAGTATAAGAGAGTACATACCAAAGGCTATGAGGTGCTTTAACTGCCAGGAATTTAGGCATGTGGCTAAGGTATGCAAAGGAAAGAAGATGTGCTAGGTGTGGTGGAGATCATGAATATGGGAAGTGCGGAGAGGGAGTGAGGTCAAAGCGTTAACGTAGCGTAACTGTGGAGGTAATCACAGTGTTGAGACGAGAGGTGGAGGTGCAGCAGATAAAAGTGAAGGAAAAAGTTTCTTATGCAGAGGCAGTTAAGAGGGCTGGACATAAACACAGATTAAGGGTGGAGAATGTGACAAAGAGTGAAATGCAGAAGAACAACAAGGATGGAGACATAGCAGGGGTGATAAATGCAACATCTGAGATCAAATCTAAAACGGAAAGGATATGATAGGGTTGAAATGGGAAGAAGTAAGTCCAAGAATCGGCCTGTGTGGGTTGATACGACTAACAACTTTATTCCTTCAGTGGAATGCAAGAAGCCTGATTGCATATGGACAAGACTTTAAACAGTTTGTAGAGTCCTGGCTAAAGCCGAACTTGGATTTTGTTTTATGTGGATATGTGGCAGTTAGACAAGATAGGAAAGACGATGGAAGTGGAGGGTGTGTCACGTTTTGGCCCTGTTTACACCTGGCATTAACATGTATCTTGGGTGATCCGATACCAAGTGGACAGCTCTAAGGGGATTCCCTACAAGAGTACTAGGTGTAGGGAGTGAACAGGAATACGTGGTACTCAAAGTGTTGGGTGAGAGGAAAAGGTTAGTAGTCATAGTTAGAGTTAAACAAACTTGAGGAAATAGAGGGGCAGGATAGACATAACGTTGTATGTGTGGGGATTTTATAATCCCATAACGCACTGAGGGAGTGAGAGAAGGGATAATAATGGTCAAGTAATAGAAGAGTTGTTGGATGGAAAGCGGGCTTAAACGATGGAAAAAAAACAAGGATAGATGTTAGCACCAGAAAGGAATCTGTGTTTGATATCACGCTGGTTTCCAATAATATCACGAAGGAGTGACCGTTACCCAGTCTCATGTAAAGTCACATCACTGACCACAGAGGACAGGGGGGAGATGGGTATTTGAGAAGGCTGATTGGGAGAGATTTCAGGAAGAAAGTGATGGATACCTGAGTCAGATTGATTATAATATAGACAGAAACATTTGATAATAAAATTAGGCTGCATTAGAATCCATTCCTAAAAGTAAAGGCAAAGTAAAGAGGAAAGCAGTACCATGGTGGGATGACAAATGTAAAGTAGCAATGAGAAATAAATGGGAAATAAAATATTAGAAATGAGAAAATATGGAGAAATCTGCTCAGGGCAAAACAGACACACTAGAGAAAGTAGTGCGACTCGATCAGGAACACCACCCAGGGAGGAGAGGTGAGTTATCCTGTGTTGAATAGTGGAAATTATGAGATAATGGTAAATTCTTCTGTTACAGTACACAGTTCCAATAATTTGTCTGAGGAGGGAAGAAGAGGCGGAGAGAAAACCGAAATCTGAACACTCGGAAGCACTAAGGAGAAAGGAAAGCACAGAGGATGAGCCAGATGTCCCAAGACTGCACCAGGGAAAGATGAAATATGTTACATCACGTTGAAACATTTAAGTATGGAGGGACTGAAGAAGAGGTTGATGTTATTTAATAAAGTGTGGGAGGAAGGAAGAATCACAGAGAGCTGGAAGGAAGCGATAATTATTCCGATAAGGCAACCTGGGAAGGATGCCAGGAAGCCAACAGACTACAGGCCTATTGCCTTAACCTCAAATGTCTGCAAATTGATGGAATGGATGGTCAATGAGAGGCTAATGTATTTCTTGGAGAAAAGAGGTATGGTGGCCACATACCAAAGTGGATTTAGGAGAGGAAGGGGCACTATGGATCCAGTGTTGTGGCTGGAGGATGAGGTGAGAAAAGCTCAGGTAAATGAAGAGACAGCGGCGGCAATGTGGAAAAAGCATATGACATGTTATGGAGAGAGGGGCCGATGATCAAATTACATATTACGGGAAAGTTTTCAACTGGATTATGGACTTTCTGAGCAGAAGATCCATCCAGGTTAAAATAGGGTCGGAACTTTCAAGCAAAACATGTTGTCGAGGATGGAACAAGTCAGGGGAGTGTATGGAGTGAATCCCACTTTATTACCTGTGATGATGGTGTGAAAAAGTGTTTGCCCCCTTCCTGATTTCTTACTTTTTTGCATGTTTGTCACACTTAAATGTTTCAGATCATCAAACAAATTTAAATATTAGTCAAAGACAACACAAGTAAACACAAAATGCAGAAGGTTTTTATTATTAAGGAAGAAAAGAAATCCAAACCTACATGGCCCTGTGTGAAAAAGTGATTGCCCCCTAAACCTAATAACTGGTTGGGCCACCCTTAGCAGCAACAACTGCAATCAAGCGTTTGCGATAACTTGCAATGAGTCTTTTACAGCGCTGTGGAGGAATTTTGACCCACTTATCTTTGCAGAATTGTTGTAATTCAGCCACATTCAGTACTTTGACTAGTATGAACCGCCTTTTTAAGGTCATGCCCCAGCATCTCAATAGGATTCAGGTCAGGACTTTGACTAGGCCACTCCAAAGTCTCAATTTTGTTTTTCTTCAGTCATTCAGAGGTGGACTTGCTGGTGTGTTTTGGATCATTGTCCTGCTGCAGAACCCAAGTTCGCTTCAGCTTGAGGTCACGAACAGATGGCCGGACATTCTCCTTCAGGATTTTTTGGTAGACAGCAGAATTCATGGTTCCATTTATCACAGCAAGTCTTCCAGGTCCTGAAGCAGCAAAACAGCCCCAGACCATCACACTACCACCACCATATTTTACTGTTGGTATGATGTTCTTTTTCTGAAATGCGGTGT
>OMKR01086710.1:7132-19977 GCA_900302355.1 Cyttopsis rosea
CAGAAGGCCAAGCCTAGTTGTAGACATTTCGTAAATGAGCAAATCCATATTACCCCAAAATTGTTATTTAGTTTAACTTGGAGCGTTTCTGCGAGTGGCTGGGTTCCTGTACCTGAGAAAGTGGATCTTTATGAAGTGTTTCTTTAGCCGTCCTCAGAACATGGGTTGTCCGCTGCTGCCCCCTGGTGCTTACTGGTCTACTGCAGCATGTTACTGTGCCTCCAAAATGGTAATAATAGGGGTTAAAGGGTTGGATTGGAGGGAATAGGGCAGGGAAGTAGTGATGATGCAAACGATGAGTAAACGGGAAATGTTGGAACAATGGAAAGCCAATTGTCACAGGTCCGTCTTCCTTTTACATATTGTTTTGTTGTATGTGTATGACTGTTGTCTCGTCAATATTTTAAATGTGATTTGTCATTTTGATTGCTTTTCATCCCATCCACGACCACAAAGTTAATTTAAAATTGCACATGATTAGAGAAATAAATCTCTCTTGCCATCACCGGGGAAATTGTATCCTTTATATGTACATATACAGTTTTCTGTCAGACCACATTGGTGTACACAACTGTAGTTATTGGAATGTGAAGTCGACTATTTGTGTTGTTAAAAATAATAAACTCTGCTTTGTAATATGTTGTCATGTGTGATATCTCAACCTCAGTTTGTTGATGAAACAACAGCAAATATTGTTTTCCACAATCTTTCCGTTGATGGGCTTTGCAAAATTTCTGTAAGTCTGGGTTTTTAAAACAATTAAAACCGCTTCCATAGATGTATTAACTTTTAACTTGAAATTATTTAATACTTTCTCTCAATTTCAGAACACCGTAGCTCACGGAGATGGGGACGAGAGCAAGAGGTACCAATGTCGTTCTTAATTCTTTGATGCTCCATTGTTACTTATTGTCCCTTTAAAAACAAACTGATTTTGAGGTTTTTTTGGACGAGTTGAGATGCATTTGTCATTAATGGAGAAACTTTTTTATTTTATTTTATTTTTTTAATCATTAAGTTCCCCTGATCCCAAATTGTCAGTCCAAGGCTGTTGAGCAAAAGTAATGGTTTGGATCAGCACCTAATATCTGCTGACACTCAAGTTTAGGAATCCTGATTGATGGTGAAGTTGTATTGATCTATCCCCAATATGTTGTGATGTCCTGTTTAGTAGAAAATAACAGCGTGGAGATGTAAAGTCATTTGTAGAACATAAATAATGAAGTAGATAACCTAAGACAATGTTTTATTAAAAACATAACATTAACAAGGTAAAAGACATTCCAGGTTTAAAAACCTTAGAAATGTACATATTTTAAATTCAGTGTCTGAGCAGGAAGCCCAAACTTTTAAACACAAAACTGATAATATATTTTAATAAACCATTACAATAGAATAACTGCTAGGGTGATACGTTAACAATTTTAAAACACTACAAATGTAAAATAATTATAAAATACAACATTTCATTAAAATTATCCATCTTGTTATCAAATCCATTTATAAATAATTTGACATTGCAAGATTACGTGAGTTAAGTGGACCTTTGCATAAAAAGCAACTTTGATCCATATTAAAGATTCTATCTTTACAAAAACCTGTCAGACAGGCTTTTCCAAACACAGGGCAGTGGTATTGGATGCACCTAGTACAGTTTGCGCACCCCTGAGCCTGTTCTCTTAACATACTTGTGCTCACTAGTGAAACAAAACAAGACAGAATTCAGAATCTTACGGGCAACATTTCCATTGTTAATCTTTGCCTCTGAGTAGACACCATCTTTCTTTCTACACTGAGGCAACACAGCTGGATGACTAAGGACGAAAAGCTTGATTCACATTACAGGTAATGCATATTTTTAACAAAAGTGCAACAATTCAGAGACATAAACCAGACAGAAAATGACCCAACAATTACTGTTAAACATTTGAAACCACAACCAAGGGTCAGGAACAGCAGCTGGCCACATGCTGGTCAACATAAGCCACTGCTGGTAACATTTACATGTTCTCCCAGCTGCTGTAGCACGTTATCAGACATGCCAAAATAAGTTCTATTGTAGAAATTCTTGTTTACTGGTAAAGTCATGGAGGCTGCTGGTGATATTTAGGAATCAGTTTGTCTCGCTGGTGGACCAACATGTCTTGCCTTCAAAGCCCTGGTCCGGCTTTGCCACAGGTATTCAGTAACAAAAGGCATCAGGTCAGATGCAGAGCAGGAACCAATAGTGTGTATGTCATGCAAAACAGCCAGCAACCATTTCATGTTAATTTTAAACATTATACATTATACATTGTTAAAATAAAAAAAAAGGCAGGATAAAACTAAAATGCATCTCAAAGCAATTCTCAATCTCACTTGGACCCGATATTAGAAGTTATTTCATAACTTGATATATCTTAAAATACCTTCCTGACATCATTGTTCACGGTCAACCTTCCTCCTCTCCATCACATCAACATTTTACTTGTCTTTCAATGCCACCAGTCTCCGTTGCTTTAACACAGACCCATGTGTCGCATGTTTGCCAAGACTCCAAGTGACCACTGCTACTGCCCAATAGTAGAGGATAGTAGTAGATAAATTACTTGCAGTGCAAAAACAAGTTAATTATGGGGTTACATATAATGCAACATTAATTCTGAGCGACAGCACATGGCAGCATTAGAGCCAGAGCTACTCTGAACACACCTTCACCTATTTCCCCAAGGTCAATTATTTTGTATATTTTACGCTTTGGGTTATACTCCAATTGATTGCCAGAAACACTGTTCAATCACTGCGTCCATTCAAACTAGCCTGCTTCTTTAAGTTAGATTCAAATTCCTATGACATTCCTATATAAAAAAAGATTAAATAAATCATTTCTAGCACTGGATAAGAACTTAAGATGGGGTAGTGTTATCAACTAGTCTGATGATCCAACCTCCCCTAATAAAACAAGCTCTGCATTCAAATAAAAAAAATAAAAAAATTAGATTCTACTAATTCAGTCAGTTTCAGAGTTTTTCCACTTCAGTCGTTGTTTAGAACCAGAACCCATGCGGTTGAGGTGAACTTCCTGTTTAACAACTATTGATCTTCCTCCATCAGGATTCCACAAGGATCTCCATCAGGTGCTCCAACTCCAGGCCTTCTCTCCCGTGACTCTGGCCCAAGAAGGACGACGAGGAAGGCGAGCAGGAGGAATTTGCACTAGGACTGAAGGCGGAAAAGGAGGGCAGGCATGTCACGCTCTGATTGAAGGAAAAGGAGAAGGGAGCAGAGGAGGAGAAAGAGATGGCGGACGGAGATAAGGGGGAAGAGGTGGAGGACAGAGGAGGGAGGTAACGCAGGTAATCGTCCCCACCCGAGTGGCCCCCTCCTCCTGCCCTCACCCCCATGTCTCTCTCCAGCAGGGACGTGTCTATGTCCTGGAACAGGTCATCAACGACCAGATCACCCAAGTAGCTGGACCTCATCGCCTCGACGCAACTCTCCATGGCCCTGGACTCCCCAACGCTTCCCCACTGACCCTTGACCCCTTGTTTGGACGCTACGTCTCCCTGAGGAACCCCAGCGGGTGCCGTCAGGTTCTCCAGAGACCTCAGGGGTGTACGCGACGTCGCCTGAGCGAAAGGGACGCCAGGGTTCCCATTGGCGGGGGATTCCAGAGTGGTTAGGATCGAGGAGATAGCGGCCGACAGTGAGAAATCCTGGTCTGACGACATGGACTCCCAGTCCTCTGCATCATCTTCCATACGAACACTTACATTTGGAATACCTGAGGGGCAGTTCATCAGAGACCTACTAGAAACAGCGTTGTGGTGGTTTGATGCTGCTGATACACCACTAGCTACAGCTGAATGGGTGTTGGGAACCATTACCGGTGAGTGGCGGTTAGGTCCTGCCACACCATGACCCATGTTCTCCTTGGATTGTGGTGTGGACGCTGTGCAACACGGTGACGGTGAGCCACCACTGCCGGTCCCCAGACTGATTTGTCTGAGAGTGTTTGCTATTAGAACAGATCGCCGGAGACTTGGTTCAGGTAACTCCTGGCCACGTTGGTACTTGTTGAGGGAAACACAGAACACAAACTGCCGCTGGCTTTCCAGAGCTACCGTGTTTTCCCGAATCTCTGCGTCCTCTGGCTGGAGTTTACGCTTCTGGCCCTTCATGATCATCCTTGAGCTAGATAGATGGATAGATAGATAGATGGATAGATAGATGGATAGATAGATAGATGGATAGATAGATAGATGGATAGATGGATAGATAGATGGATAGATAGATAGATGGATGTATAACATTAGTCATCCCCGGAGATAACCTGCGGTGTTACAGCAGCATACATTAAAAAGTTGTCAATAAACCCAAAAGTTTATTTTAAAATATGGCAAAATGGCAATATACAATAGAGCTGCAACTAACAATTTATTTTCATCGTCGATTAATCTGTCGATTATTTTCTCGATTAATCGGTTCGTTGTTTTCTCCGTAAAACATCAGAAAACGCTGAAAAACGTCGACCACTGTTCCCCGAAGCCCGAGGCGACGTCCTCAAACGTCTTGTTCTGTCCACAACCCAAAGATATTCACTTTACTGTCACACAGGACGAAAGAAACCAGAGAATATTCACATTTAAGAAGCTGGAATCAGAGAATTTGGAATTTTTCTTCTTAAAAAATAAAATAAAATACTCAAAACGATTAATCGACTATCAAAATAGTTGTCGATTAATTTAATAGTTGGCGACTAATCGATTAATCGTTGCAGCACTAGGATACAATAAACATCTGTACTACATGGCAGCCCGCTGTTCCCATCTATATCAACAATTCACATTGCCAAAAATAGGAGGTTTACTGGAGGTAAACATTTCTAATGGTTCTAATGGTTCTAATGGTTCCAACACAAACCACATGAAGCTGCATATCAAGTAATAAGCACAGAAGTCATCCAACCTGTTGCTTCACGTCCCGTCTCTCCGCTTTTAGTCGACGCCGCCGCTGCTCTCGTCCTTCTAACGACTCCTCTTCGAAGTTCAACCGGTGTCCGGTCGATACTTTCAAACCGCGTAGCAACAAACAGTAGTTCGAGACGAGTTGGTCACTTTATCCTGAACCGATGAACCGAGCCGCGGTTGGGGGAGAAAACTCGCTCCTTCTCCCGCCCGTGATTTGAGTTTTTTTTTCTTCCCACGCAAAGGGTGGGGGAGGGTTGTGGAGCGTGGCATTATGGGTAATGGAGTTCTCTTTTCCTACATTTTCTTTTTAGCAGCGACCAAACCATCAGTCGGTGGACTTCACTTGTACCCGACTTTTCGAATTTATATTAATATTTTTAAGTGCAATATTTACACATCTCGCTCTTGCATTTTTCTCTATATCCTCATTTGTATTTATATACATGTTTTATTTTTAATTGCCAAATGTTTCTTTTTTTCTTCTATTTTTGTTTATCTTCACTTATCTCTAGATTTTTTTTAACAACAACATTTGCACTTTTTCGTTTTAATTGTAGATAATATTCTTCACTTGTTTCCCATTTGATTTAACAATGTAAACGTGTTTCCCTCGTTTGAATTGCCCTGCGGAGAGTGGCATTGTGGGTAAGCACGTTTTAATTCTACATTTTTAATAACGACTCAAAGTTTTGCAGTTGGTTAATTGAACAGCCTTGCATGTTCAGAAGAACATAAACTTTATTTAAAGTATTCCAAGAAATGTTTAAAATAATTTATTTTCTCGATAGCGATATAGTATTGGTTTCCAACCGGCATGCTACACATAGATATAGAAACGTAGACACCTCATTGGCCGCTATGTCACCGCTACGCGTCTGCGCGTCCGCCACATTGGGGCGGGCAACCAGGCGGCTTTATAACAATATAATAGATATAGAAATCTACATTTTTGGAGAAACGCACAAAAGCTGAAAATCTAAATCATTTACACTTGATGTTGCCTATTCATAGATCGGAGCCTGCGTGTCCCAGAGGAAGTTGCGGCTATTCAGAAGGTTAACGTTTTGGTTTGATTCAATCCGCCCCCGGTCATTGAATTGAATTCCAATAACTAACCAGTATCGTGTGCAACCTGTCACGTTTATAACAACAAATTTCATGAAAACCGGTTCAGAACTAAGCGAGTCACTTTTGCAGAGAAGCCTGCGTCTCTCAATACGCATTGTATTCGTTTACCAGCGGATCTTGCCCGCTCCAATATGGCGACCACGCAGACGCACGTCAAGTCGCCCAACGCGGTCTCTACGTTCGTACATCTATGATTTCAGCCCCCGACACGCGGTCGAAGGGTCGAATTGCTTTTGATTCGTTCACGATGACGTCACCGACGGGTGTGCGTGAGGCGAAATTAATAAAATGTTAATTATTGTTTATTATTGTGTCATTAGCTCATGAGTGAAGGTGCCTCGTTTGAAATGACGTTACGCAACGTGGGTCATTTCTACGCGTGCGCAGGGAAGGTGGCGCGCAGGGTGACGGCTGAGGTGAGTTCCCTTGCCGTTTGTTGACATGTTGTACATGTTATGTTATGTTGTTTTGTTTGAATTATAATTTTATATTTATAATTTTATAATTATAATTAATATAACTAAAATATATAAATATAATCTAAATATAATTATTTACTTCAGTAAAAGTACAAATGCCCTAGTACAAGTGCTTGCTCTTAAATTTACTTAAAGGTGCAGTGTGTAGAATTTAGTGGCATTTAGCGGAACAGACTTGGCAGAAATGTAATATAATATTCATAAGTATTTATTAATTAGTGTGTAATCCCACTAAATTAAGAATCATTTAAGTGTTTTCATTATCTTAGAATGAGCCATTAATATGAACATGGGGAGCGGGTCCCCTTCTATGGAGGCCGCCATGTTGCACCACCATGTTTCTACAATAGCCCAGAACGGACAAACCAAACACTGGCTCTAGAGAGGGACTTTCGCGCTTTTCGCATGTTTCGCGGCCACCGCAGCTTCTCCTCCACAGAGGGGAATGCCATTGGTTGCAATCTGCAACCTCACCGCTTGATCGATGCCACCTTTAAAGTGTTAAAGGTGCAGTACTTTTCATATCCAGTGCCCTGATCTAACAGAGCCTGTAATACACCATAAAGTGCTACGTATTTTTTTGTTTTTTTTGCTCATCCTGATTCCTGATTACAATTTTAGCGTAGTATAGTGTAGGTGGTGTCATAATCATTTACAAAGATATGGACCTAATGAATCACTGATGAGAAATCCTAAATCAGCAGTTCCTAATTTTTATATTCATAAGTCCTGATTAAAAACAGGAAAGTAACAAGACTGTGTTAGAAATCTAACATAAAAAGTATAGATATTTGCTTTGAAATGTAGTGGAGTCAAAGTTGAAAAGTAAATACAGATACTTGAAAAATGTACTTAAGTACTTTCCACAGCTATTTATACGATGTCATGCAGATGTAATTGGAAGGTAATATCAAGCGCTGCGCTCCAGGAAATTATTGAGAAAGTAATTTCAGTGAACTTAGTTCACAATAACTGGTCGTTTAAATAGAGCAGTCTATTCATTATCAATTACTGGCTGGTACAAGCCAACATCCCTCCGTGTGGTTCACACACTTTCAACACAACTTCATGCACAATACGGTCTTTTATTTCAAAAGCTGTAAAAATGACAGACTTCAAAATGCAAAAGGAGGCATCATGTGACATCAAGTAATCAATATTCACTTTATTTGATGTACTGGTTTAGGTAAATGAAAGTTAACACTGTAAAAATGACCGTGGCACATTTCAATTAAAGGTGCAGTGTGTAGAATTAGTGGCATTTTGCCAAACAGACTTGGCAGAAATGGAATGGAATATGGAATATAATATTCATAAATATGTTTTAACTAGTGTATAATCACATTAAAATCAGAATTGTTGTGTTTTCGTTCCCTTAGAATGAGCCGTTTATATCAACATGGGGGCTGGAGCCCCTTCCACGGACGCCGCTATTTTGCACCGCCACGGACACGGAGGGGAATTCGGTTGGTTGCAATCTGCAACCTCACTGCTAGTGGCCGCTAAATTCTATACACTGCACCTTTAAAACTATTTGTGACGTTTAAATTTCATTGATAAAATACAACTGCTAAATATGCTCATACTTTTTTAGAGATTCTAAAAATATTTTATAAAAAAAAATGCTTTAGCTATAAATTGAAAGCCTTTTCTCCTCAATTTAATATAATTAAATGTGATTATCCACGGGCAACAACAGCTTTCAAAGCGTGCCCTGATGTGTTCAGGATCAGCTGTACTCCCCACACAAGCCGACCGCCTTGCCATCCCATTCAGAAGTGGACAGACATTTGACGAAGAAATCTCCCAGGTCGTGCTTGGAGATGACCCGTCCCTTCAGCGTGTTCTCCGTCACCGTGTACTTTTCAGTCAGAGGCTGGTTGCCTACATGGGAAGAAGGTATTCAGCTTTAAATTCATGTATAGAATCGAATGGAATATACTGTGTTTAATGCATAGAAAGCCGACTCCGCCAAATATGTCATTTAAAGAGAATTTTTAACAAACAGAATAGTTACACGTCCATTAATGTCTAAACATTACACGTAGATCAAGAGCTTTAAATTCTTAAATTCTCTTAAATTGTTAAAGATAATTGCTTCCTGAAATTCCTATAGGGTCTTTATTAACAAATGAGAGGACGCTGTCTTTAAAAGTAATACTTTCTAACCAGAGGATGAAAATGGTATTGGAAACGAAAACAAATGGTTCATAGACAAAAATGTGATCTTTTTTTCTTAATAGGCCAAAGTCTTTTATTTCCTCTTCCTACTGACCGTCGATGTGAGGGGGCATAACGGCCACGTATTTGAGCCCAGATTCCTTCAGGACCACGTACATCTTGCGGTGGTCCTCCGTCACATTAGCCAGACGGGGAGGCATCCTGCTCTGATCCCACAGCAGGAACGCTGAGAGTGGACAAATCTCATATCAGACGTCCTGTCACACCCTATGGTATGGTAGTGGGAATGATATCCAATACCAGTTTTGATATTTGTGCATATACTGTCAACGTTTCTTATTTAACGTATATAATTTATCAACGCTGTTCCTGCCCTACCTGACATGCAGCCGATCACCTTCTTGATCCCACGAGCTTTCATGCTGTCTATAATGTTCCTGGTGCCTTCAGACATCACGGTGGTGGGGCCTGGGGGGCACAGAGCAGCACAGAACTCAGTTACTACGAAGCAAGACAGGGATATCAGCAGCAAAACTTCAGGCTTAACTCTGACAGCATTTTGTTTTTATGAAGAAATTCGAAATGAGGACAAAGTGACAATTCATCAGGTCTTAATGAGTTATTATTTTTACATTGACACCTAGTGGAGAATATGCAACACTACATGTAAGAGCTATTTAATAAGTGCTGGCATTTTAGATTATTTTTATTTAGATATATTTTGCAGTATGTATTTCTTTTTACTTTGTGGCGGTACATAGGGTTAGGTCGAGTAATTGGACTGGTAATCAGACTTCGGTAGCAGTGAGCACAAACCGTTTTCACCAGAACAGACCAAATCACACCAATTAACAAGCTGAAACTGGTTATCAACTGCTATTTTCTTCAATAAATCAACAAAACATTAACTGCAAGGATGAGAGTGGACATTCAATTTCTTCATTCCCGGGGTCTGTGTAAAACTTTATTTGTGAACTTGGACATTGAGAATAGCCTAATGAAAATTGCCATTCTTCACAAAACTAAAGAATGCAAGTTTATTATTTCTATATATCTTTGTTTGTTACACTGTGTTTGCTCCACTTTGTCTTGGGAGTGCAGCCGAGCCTTACTGAGGTCGTTCCTGGTGCCCAGGACGATGATGACGGCGTCCTGGCCCTCCATGGTCTTATTCACGTCGTCTTTGTTCAGCACGTCTCCCACCACCACCCTGCTGGCCTTGTGGTCCGCAGGCAGTCGGCTCAGATCCCGCACCAGCACGGTCACGTTGTACCCTGGTGGGAAGGGACGGTGAGTGGGGCGGGGGGGTCTACTACTGTGTGGTCTCCGGTGGGTTTCCGTCAAAAAGAGACACTGGAATCAGCAGGGACCTCCCCATACTGGATTACTCAATTTACACTTCACTACGCAAAACCACCGTATCATTACAGGCTGCAACTAATCATCATTTTCATAGTTGATAAAACTTGATGGATACTTTGATGAATTTAGGCTATTAATGCATTATGGTACAATTAGTTAATAAGGCAAGTTTATTTATATAGCACATTATAGCAACAAGGCAATTCAAAGTGCTTTACATAAAACATCAAAAGCATTAAGACAAGTGCAAAGAAACACATTATAAAATTCATAAAGTAAAACAAAAAATAGAATACATAGAATGCATAAAATCAAGTAATAAAAGCCGCAAATTAGGTTTAGTAAAATGCAGCGGCAAACAGAAAAGCCGTGATTTAAAAGAACTGAGAGTTGCAGCAGACCTGCAGTTTTCTGGCAGTTTGTTCCAGATATGTGGTGCATAAAAACTGAACGCTGCTTCTCCGTGTTAAGTTTTGACTGTCCCAGGCGACCGGACAGCTCTGGATGGCTCGTAATGCAGCAGAAGAAATGAATTTTGGCCCTAAACCATTTAGTGCTTTATAAACCAACAGTAGTATTTTGAAATCAATTCTTTGACAGACAGGAAGCCAGTGTAAAGATCTGAGAACTGGAGCGATACGATCCACTTTCTTGGTCTTAGTGAGGACTCGAGCAGCAGTGCTCCTAATCAACTGCAGCTGTCTGATGGGTTTTTTAGGGAGACCTGTAAAGACACTGTTACAGTGGTCGAGTCTACTGAAGATAAATGCACGAGCACAAGTTTTTCCAAATTCTGCTGAGACATAAGTCCTTTAATCCTTGATATATTCTTAAGGTGATAGTAGGGTCACTTTGCACTTGTTTTAGTGTGGCTGGTGAAATTTAGGTCCAACTCCATGACTACACCAAGACTTCTGGCTTGGTTTGTGGTCTTCAACATTACCGGTTGAAACTGAGTGCTGACTTTTAGCCGTTCTTCCTTGACTCCAAAAAAGATTACTTCAGTTTTGTCTTTGTTTAATTGGAGAAAATTCTGGCACATCCAATCGTTGATTAGTTCAATGCACTTGCTCAGTGATTGTATTGGACTATAGTCCCCCGGTGAAATGGTTATGTAAATGTGTGTGTCTGCATAATTATGGTAACTTATTTTGTTGTTTTCCATAATCTGAGCCAGTGGGAGCATGTACAGTAGGTGTTGAACAGAAGAGGCCCCAGAATGGAGCCTTGGGGAACTCTGCATGTCATTTTTGTCCTCTCAGATGTGCAATTATCTATAGACGCAAAGTAGTCCCTGTCTGTTAAGTAGGATTCAAATCAGTTTAGTATTGTGCCAGAAAGTCCCACCCATTTTTATCTACCAAACACAGACTGGTTAGTTATGTGGGAGTACTTGTGCTTCCAACCCATGATGAATTTTTTGTGATAAAATAATAACTTTAGATTGCTATTATTATTTTTACTGACCTCACTACAACCAAATTAAAACATTGTCATGACTGGACACCTTTGTTGATGTACTCGCTAGTCTGGAGATATAATCGTGCCTCATGAGAAGTGGCGTAGTTCTAGAAATGTAAACTACATCACTTTGTGTAGTTGACATTATATCAGAAAGAGAGTTAATAGTAGTGACAGTGCAAGCTCTGCTACTATAATAACTACAAGAATAAAAAAGCCTTAAAGTCAGAGGTAATTAATATATAAATAAAATATTTTACAACATATAACTGAAAGATTGTTAAGAAAACACAAGAAACATATGGATGCATGGGCTGCATATATCATGTGAAATTATAAACTCTGACTAGAATCCAAATTGTCAAAAAAAAGGGTTAGGGTTAGGGTTAGAGAGTAAAGAGTAAAAATGTATTAGAATGTATGAACCATACAGCACAAGCAGTTTTCAATGAAATGCTGAGTTTACCAGTGTTGAATATAATAAAGCAAGTATTACCAAAAGTATGCAGTAGATCAGCTGAAATGAGTTTAAGTGATGATGGAGGCAGAACAGACAATCATACATTGCATAATAACACATAACAGGATATATGACTTGTTGGTTTAAATAACTCAGAATGAAAAATGGTGTTTTCCAGAAGCCCCCTACAACGCCAAATAAATTAAATTAAATTAAATTAAATTAAATTAAATTAAATTAAATTAAATTAAATTAAATTAAATTAAATTTTGAACCCACCCAGTCTGTGTTGGAGAGATAGTGAACACCTATCACTTCCACTATGTGCCATCTGGGGGATAGGCATTAGGCAAACATGACTCATCAAAAAGTTCAACGTCTAACATGACATGGCACTTTTAGCCTTTTGTCACCTGACACAAGGAGGGAATTCTGAACATTTATGAAATATTACAGCTCTTTAGTTATTGAAGGATTCTGACAATATATGTTATTTTGCTCATTTATATTCAACCAAGTATAGAGATTATTTCAAATCATTGTTGTTGTTTTATTGTTGCTTTACCCGGTTCTGAAAACAATTCAAACACCACCTACCACTATTGTGTTGGTAAAGTTACTGGAGAAATAGTAGCTACAGTCTGTACAAATTAACATTTATGATTCATAAATATTAATGATATTTTGTCACGTGTCATGCCAATATTGAGTGTGTTTCAGTGGTTCCTCCCCTTCACTTTTAAATATTAACACATTTTTTCTGTAATTATTATTATTATTATTATTATTATTATTATTATTATTATGTATTTAGATTTAAAAAAA
>OMKR01086716.1:0-12985 GCA_900302355.1 Cyttopsis rosea
TTTCGCATTAGCAATTCTTTGATGGCCGACAAGTGGAGCCTTGCACTCAATAAGTGATGCTTGTGATGTGCACTAATGCAGTGCAATGAGGCTTCCTGTTTGACCTCTGAAAACCCTTTTCCCTGGGAATGGCACAAACTGGCTTATATTCGGGACTTGGAACTCAGACCCCATCTAACCCAATTGACGTAAACAATGAGTTATCCATGACTCACAACAAGGCCTCATTGAAACGTCGGTTCTCATAATTTATAACTGTTATAATTGTTCCTAGCACAAGAGGAAGAAGATTTCCGGTTCAGAAATTAAAATTCCAGCCGTGTTTTTGCTACACACACGTGCACTAATCCGTCTGATTTCACTTCAGTTTGGACCCCTGGGTTCATGCTAATTAGCAAATCCACACGGTTGACTCAAAATCTCGGGGTGAAGGTTTTTACTTTCTTACTCCAGAACACAGTACAAGCCCCCAGTCACTATGATACTGTACATATTTTAATGAGACATTATTGCCTCCACTGTATTCTGTGTCCCCAGGAAACAGGTTCAACTCCTTCCACGGCCGTCTTCTAATTGCCTGCGCTTGGACGTACGCGCTGCTGTTCGCCGCCTGTCCGCTGGCCCACTGGGGCGAGTACGGGCCGGAGCCCTACGGCACGGCCTGCTGCATCGACTGGAGCCTGTCCAATCAGCACACCAAGGCACGCTCCTACACCGTGGTGCTCTTCCTCTTCTGCTACATCCTGCCCTGCTGCGTTATCGTGGTGTCCTACACGGGCATTCTGGTCACGGTCCGGGCCTCCCGCAAGACCTTGGAGAAGCACGCGTCCAGGCCGACGCACATGAGCAGCGTCCAGACTATTATTGTTAAGGTGAGCCGCGATGCCCTCGTAAGCAAACAAAAAGCACACTAGTGCCTCTCTACAGTAAAACTGTAATCGTTTGGGTTTTTATCAGTGTGTTGGAATTCATTAAAACACAGGCACGCACACAGGAGAATATGCTCTGGATAGATATTAAACAGCTTTTGGCCAAATATATTATTCCTTGTCCTTACTTTATCACAGATTTGTGGAATAAATAACCTATCTTATTAAACACTGAAGAAACTGACCAGAGTTTCTTGGGTTGTTCTTTTGATTGCACTATTCCACCTGCCTTTCCTTCCTAAAATATCTGTGATAGACTTAAAGCCCAACGGTGATAGGACTAAAACCCAGCAATGATAGGTCTAAAACCCAGTGATTATAGGCCTAAAACCCAGCTCAGGGCCGGTAATTGGTGCGAATGATATTATTGGCATGTAGCCTACGCCTCTGTGAACTATCATTGAACATATCAGAGTAGAATCATACATTACAGAATATTAAAACAAACCACATTCATATATGGCGGGATTCCAAAAAATGATGGAGAATTTTAAATATCAAAGCAGCTCCCAGGAGTCAAGCGTCCTCCAGAGAGTTTCCCTCTTCAACCGTTCCTCATAGAGAATTGACAGTGACCTCAATAGATCCTCCCAGTGATGGAGTTTCTCATTAGCAGTGGTCGGACCTGGTTATGGAATACATGGAGATGGATGAGTGGCGTAGCACAGATGTTGCTAGCATTGCTGCTAAATGGACACCATTCTAGGAGGACACCCATAATCCTTTAAAATGTTATATCGTTTTCCCATTTCCTTAGTTGATTTTTGGCGGACACATGCCACAGGGTAGCATTATTTAATCATTCACTCTGCAAAGGAGAAAAGCTTTTATTTCAGGTACTTTGGGAATGAAATCCATGGTTGAGTGCTTTTCAACTTAAAATTAAACATCTTATTTATCTGTCTCATTTGTATTTGCTAAACTCCCTTCTTCAAATTCCAAATTGGAATAGCTCTGATTGGGCTTATTCCACAAATCCCCTTCGCTGTGAATGGGAACGAGGAGAGATGAACGTAATCATGATCATTAATCATTTACTGAGCATCAGAAAATATTTACAAAACACGCTACTGTATTGTCAGGAAAACTGTTTTGGCGGGAACAACAGATATGCTTTTGGCAAAGTGCAATGGATTGTGGAGCATGATGTTTTTCATGTATGGACAGCTACATGTTTACATTGTAAAGTTAAAAGATAATCTCTCACAATGGAACATGTGTATAGCGGATGTGTTTCAAATGCTAATCAAATGCTAATCCTTCACCTTTTCTGTCCCCACGTCGCCTCCAGCTGAGTGTCGCCGCCTGCATTGGGTTTTTCGCGGCGTGGAGCCCCTACGCCGTGGTGTCCATGTGGGCCGCCTTCGGACACATTGAGGACATCCCCCCGCTGGCCTTCGCCATGCCGGCCTTGTTCGCCAAGTCCTCCACCATCTACAACCCCATCATCTACCTGACGCTGCGACCCAACGTTCGCCACGTCATGTGCCGGGACCTGGGCTCGCTGCGGCGCTCCTGCCTGGGGGGCTGCCTCTGCCTCTGCCCGCAGAGTCCCGAAAAGCGCCCCGCCCCCAAGCCGGCCATCAGGGTCAGCCTCCGTGCCGTGCGCCGGCCGGGGGACCAGTCGTCCGCCCTGAACCGCTGCTCCGGACCGTACACGGTCGGGTCTAACGTGGACAGCGGCTGCGATAAGTGCAGCGATGCCTTCGAGTGCTTCCGACACTACCCGCGCACCTGCCACGCTGAACCCCGCCCGGTTGCGGCGGCGGTTAGCACCACGGCAACGGATCCAGGAGCTCTGCCTCCAGAGTCACAGACTAGTAGAGGGGAAATGCAGAGTCTGTGCCAGAAGAAGTCTCTGCGGGCCTTCATGTGCGGGAAAAGGACTTCAGAGATAGAGAGCTTCCACATCAACCTGGAGATGGTGCCGGGCCACACCAAGGTGGCCTGGCCTTGAAATGGATGTTTTTTACGTTCCTCAGTTGTTTACATGATATTTTTGTTCATATTCTCTGAACTGTGAATTGATGTTATATTTTTCAGGAATTATGCTCAATGGTGTACTTTGGACTCAATAATTTATTTTCGAAGGAGTATTTTGTATTTTATGTCTCATTTTGGCTCGCGGCCCGGATTGGTCAAAATACCACTTCATGCGGACCGGGTTACTCTTTTTTAAAACATGACCAATGCAGCCCACTTATAGTTGCAATGTGTAGAATTTAGCGGCATGTAGTGGTGAGGTTGTAGATTGCAACCAACTTAATACCCCTCTGTGTAGGAGAAGCTACGGTGGCTGCGAAAAACGCAAAAGTCCCTCTCAACGGTTTGTCCCTTCTGGGCTACTGTAGAAATGGCGGCCTCCGTGGAAGGGGCTCCCGCTCCTTATGTAGGGTTACCTTTCTAAGGTAATGAAAACATGATTCTTATTTTCATGGGATTATACACGAATTAATACATATTTATGAATATTATATTCCATTTCTTCCAAGTCTGTTCCGCTATATGCCACTAAATTCTACACACTGCACCTTTAAGATGCTTTTTTGGGCTGATAAGGTTGGTATCAAGCATTTGGAATTACAGGTATTTTTCCAACCTGCTTTCACATCTCTGCGTTTCACTTTAAGAATTTTGTTTCATTTTGTGAACAGAATTGACTGGATTGACTCTAATATCATAGAGTCCTCAAATACACTGCACTTGATTCAGCTGTTTCTATAGTAATTGCACACATATAATAACTGAATCTGAATATTTAAATGAAAATGTGTTTATCTATCTATCTATCTATCTATCTATCTATCTATTTATTTATTTACAGTATTTATTAAATGTTTGGCGAATCCGAAGGGCAGAGCAAGGGTATCTTTGACACCCTTGCTCTGCTTCAGAGAAACTTCAAATGTAAGTATGTAATGGGTAAATTCTGACTACAAGATACACTAGTGTCCAAGAAATGCAGTCAACTTTATTGTTTCTCATCTTGGGGTTATGGCACATGAACATTTGACAGCAAACCAAATTCCTGTATATATTATCTGATATCAATGCAACTGTAGACCTAATAATCAAAACATTTTGTTTAATCTGAAAATTTTATTTAAGTTTTGTATTTATTGTCTTTGATAAACAGATATTAAGCTGAAATCGACTTAGTAAAACCCTGAGTTGTACCTCAGGAAATCACTCTGGCTGAGAAGAAGTGCAACAAACGTGGATGCAAGATCGCCACAGTTATATTTTTTTATTCTATTCCTTGGAATCAAGACCCCCTCTGTTCTTTTATCAAAGCAATACGAACTCCTGGCGTACACCTGAGAGCAAAAGTATTTTAAAAGCTGCTCCGCTATTGTTTCCAATCAATAACTCTGCAGGTTCACGGTGCATTTGGTGCTGGAAGTAGAATGTTTAGTAGAACTTTCGGCATCTGGAATATCAGAATCAGCAAAAACTGTCTCAGCCGAAGCATCCAGTGCAAAAACTACTGACAAGTCAAACTGAAATACCCCCAAATCATGTGTGTGTACACAAAAAATGTTAAAATGAACTATTAGGTGTGTATTCGTCTGATGTAGACTGTTATCCTCTTTGTATCACATCAAATAGGCGGACTGCCAACCATAGTGGTGTTTTATTTCACTGATAACCTGTTTTTAAATGACATTTCATCTTTTTGGGGCAGCTTTGGGTGCCTTTATGGAGGCACCCTCAAAATGTGACATCGTAATTATCGTCAATAAACGTGAAACACAAATCCACATTCATTTCAGTTTGTTTCGCTTGATCAGAGCGTAAATCCTTCATGGTGTGTGATGTAACCATTCCATTTTCTTTGCTTCTTTGAAATCCACACAATCACAGGGAGAACGTGAGAATGGAGAAGGGAGAATGTTTTGTGAACTCCACGTAGATGTGACCTGATATCTTGGAGATGAAATATTTGAGAAACAATCATCAGTAATGTGGATATTATGACCAAGCAGATAGACGCATTGATTCGAACAGCTAGAAAATTCTAGGAAGTTCCGAAAATTGAATTACTTTAAAGACAACATTTAACTACAGTATATTGCGATATTACAAATCCAACCAGAATCCCAGACGATATGTGTATAATATATACGTGTCTGGTATCGACATTGGTGGAAAAAGTACTGGAAAGCCACACTTGAGTAAAAGTAGAGATACAGTATCTTACTGAAAAACTACTCTGGTAAAAGTGACTCATTAGAATACTACTTGAGTAAAAGTGTTAAAGTAGCTGATATTAAAGGTACTTAAGTATCAAAAGTACTGGAACTATATGGTATTAAATGTACTTAAGTATCAAAAGTAAGTAGTAAGTAAATGGGTGTCGAGAAAAAAAAAAAGCCAGACTTTTTTTCTTACTATGAGCTTTTTTATTTGCTCCGATTTTATTCTGGTTGCCAATATTTCCGTATTTTTTGGTAAGCATAAGAGGCACTTCATTCGGTAAGGCACGTTTTTAGCTCACATAAGAAAATATTTCTTGAAAACATGGCCACGGGTGTTGGCCTCCATCAGTCGTAGCAGGTGCAGGTGGAACACTCTACATGTGGCTCTCTGGGACATGCCTGTGCTCGTTCAGTAGTAATGCCGCAAAAACAAAACTTAACACGGGCAGGGTTGCCCCTTAGTCTTCATGACAAACCCAGCCACCCCACCATAACACTTAAAAAGTAGCCCAATTCTGCGGGAAAGCCGCAGACGTGGCAACTCTGAACACGGGCTTGAGAGTGTTTGTTTACCCTCAGTTTGCTGCTGCATGATAACTGGCTTGGCCAACATCATTGGCTACAAGTTTTCCTCAGATTTTATTTTGTAGCGAGTAATGAAGGTGTTCAGGGGAAATGTATGAGAGTAAAAGTATACATTTTTGGGCTAAATGTAGCGAAGTAAAAGTAAAAGTCGACAGAAATAGAGATACTCTCAAAAAATACTAATGTACAATAACAAAGTATTTTACTTCACACCACTGGGTATCGAGATATTGATATTATATCAATATTGTGATATGAGACTAGATATCGTCTGGGATTTTGGTTTGCATTACTTAACTGCGATGCAGCCTTAAAGATGACATTTATCCATTTATCCACATTAAAATCCCAGACAATATCTAGTCTCGTATCTCGATATCAATATCGTGTTTCATATCACGATATCGATATTATATTCAAATGATGGAACTCTTTGAGAACTCTCCGAGACCTGCTGGGTCTAGGGGGAGCCGGCTCCCCGGCAGGGGTCCAGCAGTTTGTGGATGAGGTCCAGGGGGATGTGGCCCTCCAGCGCCTGACACAGCCGGCCAAGGGTGCAGCCCACTCTGCCCTCCTTCATCCTCCAGCGCTCCAGCATCTGGTGCACCATCTCCGGCAGCCCGTCGCGGCTGTAGTCGTGGCTGATGGTGTCCACCTCCACGTTGCTGAGGCCCAGGCGCCGGGCGCAGCGCTTCCAGCCCATGCCAATGTTGTCCCGCAGGAGTTCCAGGTGCTCCTCCGTCACTGCCTGGTCCTCTGAAACACATGTGTGTCGAAGAACATTTGAAAAAACACCTTGGGCAAAACTGAGTTTTGTAAATCGTTTGAAAGCTCCGGATGAGCTCTAAGCCATACTTTCATTATTTCAAATATCGCTTGGTGCACAAAAACGTAATTGTTTTTCATGCAATTATCTTTTAAAATAGGTTAGGCTAAGTAAAAAAAAGTGGTTCCATTTTATGCTGTTGTTAATGAAAAATTATTATTACTATTATTATTTTTAAAATTCTTATTGTTATTAATAATAATAATAATAATAATAATAATAATAATAATAATATTAATAACTATTATTATTATAATCATCATAAAAATAAAAAAATGTTGCTCTACTGTAAAATTCACTCGATATTTAGATTCTTCACACGGATCTTTATTGAAATTGATTCCATGTGTTTCACCTGAACAAATTGCGTGCATACTGGGGCTGCTTTTTAGTGCAGTGAGAGGAAAATTTGGAACAAGTGCCGCATTCACACCACTGGGTATCGAGATATTGATATTATATCAATATTGTGATATGAGAGTAGATATTGCCCGATCCATTACTTCTAGACGGTTAGGTTGGGTTAAATTTTAAGATAATGATTGAAATTTAATCCAGTTTTCCTTATATAGGGTCGACAAAAGCTGCGTGGTTTTGAATTTTTTTAAATCGTGGATGTATTTATTTTCCTAATTGAATGAATCAAAAAAGCCCTGTGTGTAACAAGGAGACAGCAGCAGCCTCTATGTGTTCTGCAGCCTCTCTCTATTTCGCAGCCTGTGTGCCGCGGCACCTCCTGATTTACAAATTAAGCACTAAAACAATGGTAAGAAGTTAATATGTCAAGTAAATCACAATTGTGAATAATGTTATTGTAGACATCTTATTTGTGGTACCAGTGTGTGTTTCAGATATGCGGGTGGATGCGTCGTGTTGGTGGCTGAAATAAAGTGCTGCGAGTACTCAACCAATCAGAAATGTTCAGCGCTGTAAGCTGAGCCCCAAAGTTCCGGTACTTTTGAAAAGTACCTACCCCGAGCAGGGACTTTTTGGTTCCTGGAAAATATTAATTTTGAATCTGGTCCCTGCGGTGGAAATGCACTGAAAGTTCCTAGTTTCTGGTTCCTGTGGTGGCAACGCGGCTAAATACCCTTTTAAGACTCATTTTAACAAAATTTATGGCAGATTTTCAAGCCTCTTCAAATAATCTCTGAGCAATGGAATAATAGAAAAATAACAATTAAAGAATAATAAATAAGTAAAAATCTGAGCAAAAATCTCACCAAATTTAATGTTGAAAAGATCATAAATTAAAATGAAAGACTATTTAATGAATTTTAAGGCTGAATATGTGTAAAACTGGAGACCTTTTAAGACTTTTTAAAGGACCTGACCTAAATGACTGATGTGGTGTCTCACATTGTTTATCATTAATGATCATCTTTCACTTTAATAACAATAATCGATTAAATCGGCAAAAACAAAAATGCATATCAAACCAGAGCGTACTTCATGTGTCAAAATAAGAAAATCTTCTACCATTCTTCTGCAGAGCTTCCTTGAGGAGGGTGTGGGCAGAGTCCTTGCACAGCAGAGAGGAGGACATCAGGCCTACGAAGGACTCCGGATTCCTGATGTTCATGGAGTTGTTGTTGCCGATCTGGATCCCACTGGCATTCTGGATGTAGAGACCTCCTGGACAACAGAAATACAATTATCAACAAACACAAACAGGTTTAATCACGTTTAAGAGCAACTGTGTCCATTTTGGAAACCAGATTGAATGACGAGACTCATCCATCGGTTCATCTGTACCTGCGTCTTGTTGGGGTCCGAGCTTGTTGGTGGCCAAGCGCTTCCCGGCGGAGAGGTCAGGGGCTGTAGTGTCGAGCATAGGCCAGGACTTCTGGCGGTCCAGAAGGGAGTGCGGTTGCAGGCCGTACAGCTCGGATAAGGATGGGGAGCTGGAAGCCGTGGAGAGGTGATGAGGTGGAGTAGGTGAGGACGCTGAAAGGGCCATGGACTCGTACAAGGCAGTGTCGGGGTGGTAGAAGGCTTCCTCCAAGCCGCCGGGCTGGACAGCCTGCTCGGTCAGTGACCAGGATAGGACGGAGGACACCTGGGACGGCTTTTGGTCCTCAAACGGCAGCCTGGCGGCCTGCTCTGTGGAGGTGGGGCGCTGTAAGGGCAGCGGGTTTGGGTGGAAGGCGTTGGCCGAGTCGGGCTGGTCCACGTAGGTGTAGCTGCCATACTTGTGGTACTGCAGCTCCATCTCCAGTTTGTAGCTCAGGTTGGTGGGGTCGCTGACGTTCCGGGCATCGGTCTCTAGAGAAGACTGGTCCATGGGCGGCCTATGGTCGATGAAGTGCAGGTCCTCGATGCTGGCCTCGACGGGGTCAGGAGCATTTCTTTCTGAGCTCAGTAAAGGAGCAGGACAGTCTGGGCAGAGAGAAGGTGAGATGGAGTTGTTTCTGCACTGTCTTTAACCACTCATATAAGACAGATTGAATAAATGACTGCTGCGCATGTGTGCTAAGCAGAATATAAAACAGTTCTTAACCACCACAAGAACCCCCTTGATAGCTTCAAGTTAGTATTTAAGGCCAACAAGCGCTTACCTGCTGAAAATCGCTCAGAGGTCATGGATAATGACTTGACCTTCTCAACAAGCTCCTCTGGACCTTCATACAATTCCTGCAGGCCAATCAGACGACGGGGATAAATTCCATTTCTTTCTGGTTATTGAATGATTTATGACATCAAGTACAATCAACTTGTGGTAACTAGTACACCAACTGTTTTCTTTGCTTGAGATATGAGAGTCCTCAGAAAATGTCTCTTACCCTTAAATACAAAGAGTCTCTTTCGGCTAACGGTTCCAACTTTTCCCTGTAGAAAGGCTGGAAGAGACTGTAGCCCTCTGAAAGGAGTTAAGAGAGGACATGTGTGACAATTGTGTTGTTCACCACAGGCAGGAGCATTACCACGGAACTTCGAGGGTTTTGTGATGTTTTGTGGCAAGTCTTAGTAGTCCAATCGTCCAATAGTTCAATAGTTGTAGTAAAACAAACAAGCAGACAAATAACTACATAATGGCGTTAAAATAAAAAAGAAGACTTAATAATTGCTTAAGAAGTGCATAATAATTATCAATAAGTGCAACAAGGTTCTAAGTTCTTCCTTTAACGATATTTACAACACAAAAACAGCTCTTAACTTATAGGAATACTTCGATAAGGTGCAGAGATACCAAATGACAAATGACTATCATCCCGAAGCTCTTCAATAACTTATCGATCAACAGATAGTTTAAATTAATTAAATAATTAAATCCCATATTGTTTACCCTCAAACGTGGGCCGTAGCTGGGGCTCGTGCTGCCAGCACTGCTTCATGAGCTGGACCATCTCAGCGGGGGTTTCCTCTGGGACGAGGTCATCAGAGGGTCGGTCTCCTTTGCGGACACACTGACAGATATGGTCCTCGCTTCTGGCGTCTTGATTAAAAAAAAAAAAAAGAGTTACTTAGTCAAATGGAGATAATCCATGAGTTCTAGCTAAATGTCCTTCTTCGCTGTGGATGCCGTTTATCATTTTACCAGTTAAACATTCTTATTTGCATTATAGATTCTGAACAAATCAGCTATTACAAAATAGGTCCACTATAGAAGAAATAGGTCCACATTTTATCTTGAATTTCTTGTTTTTTTTTCTAGGTTTATTGTATATTGACAAATGTTTATCATTCATCATTTATTTTTAGGTTTATTGTTCGATTTATTTTCATTGTTAAATTTTTTTTTAATTATAAAAAAAATACAACAAAAAAATTATATTCCATCATCCATCCATCCAAATCTCACTCTCGTAAGGTTCCTGTCCGGTGAGGATGACCCAGACCACGATGGCGAAGCTGTAGACGTCTGACTTCTCGGTGGAGCGGGTGTTGATGCTCTCCAGGTGCTCGGGGGCCATGTAGCTCAGCGTGCCGGCCCCCTGCATGCCCACCGAGCGGCCCGAGCGGCTCTTCCTCCGAAACTCCTCCCTGGTCAGTTTGCTCCAGGACTGGCAGGTGGCCAGGCCCAGGTCTGCGATCTTGACAAAGAACGGAAACATTTATTTCTAATTAACATAATTTGTGTATGCAAGTATAAGACAGGATTAGACAGACAGACAGACAGACAGACAGACCTACCTTAATGTGGAAATCCTTGTCCACTAAGATGTTTTCGGGCTTCAGGTCCTTGTGTATGACTTGGTTCTTGGTGAGGTACACCATTCCTTCAAGGATCTCCAGGATGATCCTGCCTTGGATGGACAGTGGCACACGAACCTGGAGAGAGAAAACAATGTACTTTATACTGTTAGTTCCCTCGTTTACATGGAAAGAGTATGTAAGTAAATAATTATCATTCACACTGTAATCATTTAGTAATAAAATAGTAATAACTTATACCTACTCATCCAGTGTTTCCATGC
Organism: Cyttopsis rosea; assembly: GCA_900302355.1. Lineage (NCBI taxonomy): Eukaryota > Metazoa > Chordata > Actinopteri > Zeiformes > Parazenidae > Cyttopsis > Cyttopsis rosea. The sequence goes on from OMKR01086716.1 coordinate 10,958, forward strand.
CCGTATTTTTATTTGGTTGTTTCTTTTTTCTTTTTTCAGACTGTTGCCTTATTTTTCCTTCCTTGTATATGAAAATGTATAGGCGAATGAACAGATTCTGATTCGTCCAGAAAGTAAATGGAATAATCAGTTGTTTCCTACCTATCTGGAAAACGTGTATTTTTTCCCTTTTCCCTGTGTGCTTGGATCGAAATATAACAGAGGTGCGGACCTGCTTAAGCATGACCAGCAGATTGCCCTTGGGGATGAGCTCCATGACCAAGGAGTAGTCGCCGTCCTCCATTATGACGCCCAGAAGCTTGACCACCCGGTCGTGGTTCAGCCTGGTCATCAGGCTCCCTTCCTCCAGAAGGGACTTCCTGTTGCATCTGGGGAAAGACAGAGGATAATAAGAAAACAATAAATAAACAATAATGAAACAAAAACAAAAACAAATCAACTTACAAAAAAAACCCTTTACATTTGGCATTCAAGTGGAAATCTATAAGATCGTCTGTATTGTGTGGATAACACGATAAATCTGTTTGTTTTCTCGTTTGGTAACTTGTGGTAGTGGAGTTTTTTGTGAATGTTCATCCATATTCACAGTTTAACGCCCACAATAACCCAAGCAGCTGTATCAAATTCACTATGGCTGCCTTTCACTTCTTGCTTGTGACGGACCCCACCACCAACGATGGAAACAGCATATAGAGGAGCGCATGCATAACAAAAATACATTTAATGGCAGTTTCTTAAAAAGTCCCAGGTAAATAAATGTGGGGTAAATATCAAATATGAGAAAAAAAAATTACAAAATAATCTTAAGGATTACCACTATAAGTAATTGTATTACCTTTGAATTGTCAGGAATGAAACTGACAAAACGCCACTTGTGATTTTACATGATACTACAACAACAAAATATAAGTTTATTGCTCAATGCACGCTCCTCTCTGAAAAGAAGAAGTAAAAGTCACCGTAAGAGGAACTGCGGAGATAATAGGCCTACACATCCACTGGTTGCACGACTGGCATTAATCTTGCAACAAGCAAGTATTGGAAGCCTGTGTTTTTTTATTAAGTATATTCAGTTTTGGAAACTTTAGACTTTACCCCCAACTTGATTTCAAAGCAAATATCTATACTTTTTACTCCACTATATTTCTAACACAGTAACCCAGTATCAAACTAGGATTGCTAATGAAACGATGATTCATTAGGTTTCATGATTCATTAGACACCATCAAGTACAGTGGAAAAATCTGTCACGATCAAACATGGCTGGCAGAGGGGACGTCCCCGTGAGCGGACTCACTCATTTCTCAGAGATCCAGTGTAGACGGTCTTCAGCACCACGTGGCCCAGGGTTTTGTGGTAGCACAGGTACACCTCCCCGAAACCCCCGTAGTCCAGAGGCTCCTTCTTGATCAGGTCGGAGGACCTCATGTGGAAAGCCCCGGACACTGCAGCCATCCTTCATCTGAGTGGATCTGAAAGGTTTCACAGATTATATAACCTGACACGCAACACTTACAGTAGGGCTGTCACGATCAGGGCATTTCAGTTGATGACTAATCACTTCATTGCTATTAACGACCTAAAGTAACAGCTTAATTTCCTTTGTTGTATGCCACATAGTATAAGAATAACAGTATACCGTATTTTCCGGACTATAAGGCGCACTTAAAAGCCTTTAATTTTCTCAAAAAACGACAGTGCGCCTTATAGTCCGGAGCGCTTTATATATGGATTAATTCTGGTTGTGCTTACTGACCTCGAGGCGATTTTGTGCGGTACACGGCGCTCACGGCGCTCTGTCAAAATGTTTTAGTACGACTTTGGTAAACTACACATCCGCACCGCTTGCAGCATTACGGCTACCGTAGTCAGGAGCGTCGCGGAGTAATACATACTGTGCTTCGCCATAATATTACAGTGTGTGTATAAGGACCCAAATGGCACCTGTCGAGAGCCACGCTTACGACGCGGACTTCAAACTCAAGGTTATCGGTCACGCGGTAGAACGTGGGAATAGAGCAGCTGCGA
>OMKR01086720.1:0-10170 GCA_900302355.1 Cyttopsis rosea
ACTCATATCAACTGACCCACTTTGCTGCCACACACACACGCACATGCACACACACACACACACACACACACACACACACACACACACACACACACACACACACACCCACACAAACACACACACACATGGACACACGCACACACACACACACACACGAACGCACACACACACGCACGCACACATATACACACATACACACACACGCACGCACGCACACACACATATACACACACACACATATGCACACACACACACATATACACACGCACACAAAAAAATAATAAATATGTAAATATCAATTCCAACTTGACGGTTCTCTCACAATAACAGATGACAGCACGAAACCTAACGATGAACATGAACTAGAACCCACCCACGCACACACACACACACACACATACACACATATACACACATGCATACATACACACACACACACGCACACGCGTGGAGTGGAGGCTGGTGGAGGCTGGTGGAGACTAGTGGAGGCTGGTGGAGACTAGTGGAGGCTAGTGGAGGCTGGTGGAGGCTAGTGGAGACTAGTGGCGTCTGGTGGAGGCTAGTGGAGGCTAGTGGTGGCTAGTGGAGACTAGTGGTGGCTAGTGGAGAATGGTGGAAGCTGGTGGAGGCTGGTGGAGGCTGAGAGGCCAACTGATGTGTCCTATGACAGAGCTCTTCAGTTCAACCCATTGTGCTGCTGCTAGGCAAGTTAGAAGAGGGTCCACTGTTTCAATCCCTTTATCTGGGGGGGTTCCACGCCACGCCTCCTTTCACATGTTTTTATAAAGAAGCACGATTACATCCATTTCCACAGCAACAAACAGCTCTCTCCCTCCATCTTTTCTTTCTGATTTCCTGCTATGTTCCTGCTCTCATTTCTTCCCTTTATGCAGTAGTCGTACTAAGAACATGATGTGGTACGGCGTTCTGGGAACCAAGGAACTGGTCCAGAAGACCTACAAGAACCTGGAGCAGAGGGTCCAGCTAGAGGTACCAGCATACCAAGTGTAGATAACCTCAAATAAATTCTCACTGGTTTTACAAAGTAAACACTGATTTTATTTACAATGTGGAATCTTGTTTCTGTTCTTCAGTGATCAACTAAATGCTTCTCCCCCTGTCCCTCCCAGTGTGATGGCGTCCCCATGTCTCTTCCCAGTCTCCAGGGTCTCGCTGTCCTCAACATTCCCAGTTACGCTGGAGGAATCAACTTCTGGGGCGGAACCAAGGAGGACAATGTGAGCGCAAACGCGGCTGGAGGGATGGAGGGATGGATGCATGGTTGTTTGGACAGACAGTTGGATGTTTGAACTTCTTCTTGTCTTTAGAACTTTGGTGCTCCGTCCTTCGATGATAAGAAGCTGGAGGTGGTGGCGGTGTTCGGCAGCATGCAGATGGCCGTGTCCAGAGTGATCAACCTGCAGCACCACCGCATCGCACAGGTACAAGTGGGTGGCTAGTAGAAGAGTGACTAATGGCGGCATCTAGAAGTGACTAATAAACCAATGACCACCAGTGGAAATTCAACCGCCAATAGAATCAGTGCCTTCCATTTGGTACACAGGGGCTTCTACTTAATAACATCAACAGTTCCAGCTGACCTTTACCTACCAGTATTGACCATGGTTGCACCCTGCGTGGTCACAGTGTCGGCAGGTGAAGATCACCATCCTGGGGGAGGAGGGTGTCCCAGTCCAGGTGGACGGAGAGGCTTGGATCCAACCGCCAGGGATCGTCAAGATCGTCCACAAGAACCGAGCGCAGATGCTCACCAGAGACCGGGTAAGACACAGATACACTTATCCTTCCCCAGCTGATGGCCCAGCCTGACTAGTCCATCCACGGTAGCAACACCACTACTACGCAGCTGACTGGCAAGGTGGGGATGTTTGTTTTTAAGGATTAGTCGGATGACCTTTCCTTCCATGATATCAGGCTTCCAACGACAACAGAGTGACCTATACATGTAAGCAAAATCTCTGATGGCCTCCTTGTCACCTTGTACCTGTGTCCGCACACGCTCCTCCAATTTATCCGAGTAACCCTCAGATACAAATTCAGCAACAAACATATGCTCAAACTCCGACCAGGTCGATGTATCCTAGCGAGCATCCCACCAGTGCCGTGCTGTTCCATACAGGACATTTCGCAGAGTGGCAATGAGTTCCTCATCGGAAAGTGGGTTCAAAGCAAGGTAGTCGTGGCATTTTTCCAGGTATAAAAGAGGGTCCTCACAGTCCTCCATTCTGCCAAACGAGGGGAACTGCTTATTAATAGGGCTTTTACCTATAAATCTCCCTCTTATTTCTCCTTGAATTGCAGAATCCCCTGGAGAAATGAGAAGCTCCTGGCTGACATCAGGGAGCATGGTAGGGGTTACAGTGACCCCAGAAACTTTTGTTTGGCTTAAAAGTTGCTGGGGAGCCAGTCAGGTCGAGGCCTGACAATTTTATAGTCAATTTTATTCATAGTGTATATATAGAGTCGTGTCAAACCCCACAAAGGGTGCATGTATCAGAATATACCTAATAAATCTCATGAACCCTTTTAATCTTTGCCATGTGTCGCAAATAACCCCGGTTGATTTCCCCACACGTTAAACAAATCACACAACCACATCTCTTTAAGTGCAACAGTGAAATGTATTGAAACTCAAAATGTCAGTGAATCAGTAGTGTGAGAGTGTGTGAGTGAGTGAACAGTTCCAGCAGGAAAAACAGTCCAAAAAACAAAAGTCACAATAACTCCACTCCAGGTTTTCACAGTTCCCACAGGTAGAGTACGTTTCCAAAAATAGTATATTATTCACAGTTCAGTTCCACAACAAAAGAAATCTTCACTCAAGAGCAATATAATCCAATAAGAAAAAAAAATCCTTTACTCATGGATCTTCAAACCCAAGTCACCTTGTCAGTCAAGTCTGTCACCAGTCCGGAATGCCATGCAGGTATTGCAGCCCGCCGGTCCTGTCTCTGCTTCAGACCAGGAACTGTCAGTGACACTTGGGACCGTAGGTGAATGCAGCGCAAGAGGCCTCGTATCAGCGACACTTCAATCTGTACGGATTTTCCGAAGGTAGAGCACACAAAGTGCCAACAGTTGAAACGCTGATGGAACATGTGGGAATTGGAACCCTAACGAGCTCTTTTGTAAGTTGTAGAGGGCCGGACCTTTTGAAAATCGGAACCTGCGGTTTTGTGAATGGACCGTGGAGGAGCGTGCGTGTATGTGGGGCATGAAAAGCTGAGTCATCACAATTGATAAATACATTTCCTCGCAGTTACCTTTAGAACCAGATGGTCTGAAGGTGCTAATCCCTCATGTGCGCACAGGCCTTTGAGAGCACCTTGAAGTCATGGGAGGACAAGAGGAAGATCGACCGGTCGCCCCGGCCTCGCCTGGACTCCCAGCAGTCCATGGAGTACCTGACGGAGGAGGAGTGTGCCCAGGTTCAGCAGCTGGGTATCGTGGCCGACACGCTCATCGCCAAGTAAGAACATGGATTCATCAAACCAAACGCAGTGTATGTCAATCAACGCTCTGACTCCCCGGTTCCGTTGGCTCCGCCTCCCTGTAGGATCCGAGAGGCGGCCAAGACCCACAAGCTGGTGGAGCAGGAGCTGGCCCACGCCGTCAATGCCTCGGCCCTGGTGCTGAGCGAGGCCTTCCCCTCCAAGCCGTCCAGCCCTGAGGTACCAGATGGATGGATGACCTACATGGATTACTGTCTAACCAGTACACATCGCTTAATACAGTTTTCTGTCTTTTCTAGTGTCTGAGTCGAAGCACGGCCGTGGAAATCGTCAACAGCAGCAAAGTTCTTCAGGCCGAGACCAGAATGTTACTGGACGGAAAATTACTGGTGAGCAAAGAAACCCCGTTATAAAACTGGATTGTGAATAACGACCACGGTCACCACCTTGTGACACCACATAGAAGACATTGAGACAGAGCATTGATTTCAAATGATTCTATGACTAGTTTAACTATATTCAAACGGGTCCCCTGACCTCTCACATCAAGATATATGGATGAAACTGGCTCATTAGAACCGCAAGAGCCTCCGTTTCACAGCCATACCGGAGGTAAACAGCTACAGAGGATAAGTTAGCTTCAGGCCACTAGAATGCGCCAGTACTACATGCAGACGAAAATATGTTATTTTCCTTTTTCTCTTTTCCTTATTTCTGCACACTGTGGTACCTAAAGAGTCATGGAATTGTAGAAATTAGACTAGAAAGCTAAGACTCTTGTGAATCCAAAGAGCCCAATTGCATTCATGTGGAATGAAATATGGCCTCATAGTCACCATTTCAATGTGATGACAGCATATTTTAACTTGACCTTGCTGTATAACATGACCTATTGTGACCTCTAGTATAATCACAGCCTCATGAACCTCTAGAGCCAGAATCTAGACACCCAGACCGTTCAGAAAATGTATGGGATGTCCAGGTACATTGAAGATAAGTGGATTTTTCTGAGCCATTTTCAGAAAAAAGTGCTTGGCATCCCATCGTTAAAATTGTCAAATTCACACAAATTGGGTTAGGGTTAGTGTTAGGGTCAAATCCCACATAATGGAGCATGGGAACGGGATCATTAGGCATGAAGCCCCTTTACACTCTAAATATTAATACTTTCATCAGGCGCAATTACAAATTTAATGTTTATTTTAGAAAAGATTGACATACAGTGTGAAGCTGCATCTCAAATGATTCCTTAGGGTCTCAGCTTTCTGAAGGTGTAAGGCACTTGTATGTGGCACCAACTGCAGACCCACACCACCTCACTCGGAACCCAAGAAATGGGCCTGGAGCTGAAGAGGTTAAGAGCTTCTGTTGAGATGAATAGTCACAGCAACGTCGTGAACTGTTCTCATGAATAAACCAAACATTCACCTCGTCAAGTCTTCCATTGTAGTTTATATGTAGCGTCACCAGATGGTGCCACTAGCATGTTGGAGAAGTTGGTCATTATTCAGAAATAACTGAATTGCTGCTATTGACCAATCTGCATTAGGGCTGTGCGATATGGCCAAAATCTTCTATCCCGATATCAGTCATTTCATATCTCGATAATGACATATATGGCGATATAGCACGTTTTCTGCATCATCAATTAATAAATAACACATGGTAAAGCCTCTTTGTGACGTGGCGCAGCACGGGAAGGCGCATGTCGGGGCTCTCAAATTCACAGGAGAGGCAATATGAGGACATATATACCAAAACCTGACTTATTTACAAAAAGTAAGATGCAAACTTTAATTCAGTGAAACCCTGAACAAAGCTGCTTGCATTCGGCTCGGTCGTCACCCTCACCTTATGTTGTCACGGCGCGGTAGCAGACGGGCAGATGTTGTAATAATCCGTGATCCATCCAATGAGTAATATTCCGAAGTGGCATGTTCTTCCGTGTTTGTTTACACTCGCTCCCACGTGCAGATACCGTAAAGCACCATGATGTAAAATATCGCCGTGAAGCAGTTCTGTCGCTGATTTGCGACATAACGATAGAATCAGTCTAAAAATATATAGATACAATAGTAATTTCTCCATCGTCTTACGATATACATCGTCATATCGCACAGCCCTAATCCGCATGTGTTTTTCTAGACACCACAGCTGATCGTAAAGCTCATTTCATTCTCCGAGTGTAAACACGTTCAAGTTATTGTAATGTTACATCTCAGCTGGACTCCCCGGAGGAGGAGGAGCTCCAGACCACTCTGAACAGCCTGAGCTCGGAGCTCCACAAGCTGGACGACATCCACTGGATCTGCCCGCTCATGCAGTGCTCCGAGGAGGTGCGGTACTTCGCATGAGGACTTTTTTTAAGATGAAGACACTGAAATGGGACCTCAAGTTTTCCTCTCTTTGTCAGGAGTCGCTGAGGGCGAGCAGCAAGAGCTGCATGAAGCTGAAGATCATGCCCAAAGTGAAGAAAGAGAGAGAGAAGCTCCACAAGCAGAAGTCCAACAGCTCTCTGTCAGGTAGGGTTAGTGCTAATCAGACGGTTCCTTTTAGGTGTTATATGGCCAGAGATTTTTACACGGAGTGGTGTTGTGATTCTAGGTGTTGGATTAGAGATGGTTAGGATTTGGGCATTTCAGTATATGGTTAGCAGACAGTCATGCTCTCTCTCTCTCAGGTACCTGGGATATGAAGGGCGGGGCGGGCGAGGCCGACTCTGGAAACTAAACCTCCCGGACGAGGCACTTTGGACACGCCCCCTGTTGTCGAGACGACCACGGTTGCCAGGCGACCACGTTCTCCTGTGACGGCGGCGCGGAGACGCGGGAAAGGAAAAGAAAATTATCTAAACAACACCGTCCATTTTATCTCTCCGTTCTGCGGCCGGCCAATAGGAAACAGCGTTTTGTTAATCATTGTTGGAGGCGGAGCTTGCGTCGCATCGCATCACTGCTGGCTTTCCTGCTTGACCCTGGAAGAGGGCGTGGCTTAGAGTCAAGGCAGCCAATCCAAGGGAATGGGCGTGGCTAGAAACGACACGCCCCCCGTGTTGGGATATTTTTGTTTTCGACGATGTAATGTGTTTACGTGGTACTCGCTTTGCATGACGAGTGCAGCCATTTTGTTTTACGGCTTTAATAGCTTATTTACGTTCTGAACTCGTGAAAAGCCTTTCAACTTTTGCTTTTTCTGGAGATGTTTTAAGACGCGTTCATTTCCCTTCAACAAGCGACGAAGAACAAAAAGAAATGAGCATTTCAATGTTATCGTCTAACAAAGCTGGAGATGATCCTCAATGTTGCAAAAATATCAACTATACTGAAGAATGTGCTCATGTGGACTCGTATTTAATCGGTGAATAATTATGATGAATCATGTTTTACAAAGGTTCTATTTGTGGTTTCAAAGTGTGTGACGCGTGAACGCTGCAAAAAATATCCGAACTGAAATGAGGTGTGGAGACACGCCCACGAAGGGAAAGAAAGGAGAGATTTGATCCTCAGCCAATCGGGAGGAAGCATCAGAAACAGCCACGCCCATGATTGTCTTAATAACGTAGTGTACGATAATAATATGAATAATATTTTAAGTTATTAGCTCTCGTGATGCACTGACCGAGCCGGACCCGGTTCGACTCTTATGCAACTCGTCCTTCTGCAGGTACAAGCCTTCCTCTCCGAGCCGTGCGAGCTCTGCTGTCGCTGCTTTCCCCCTTCGCAGAAAAGTCGCAACATCCCGACTTTTCTGTCCGTAGAGTTGGCGAATCGGTGAAGGATTTGGCGTTTACAGAGACGATCCTCCGCCTGAAAAACAGTGAAATGGTTCGTTTCCACGGAGACACGAGCAGTTTACAAAGTTTACAGGGAGTTTTAGAAATTCCGTTTCTATAAACGTTGTTTTCTCTGTCGAACACTGTGGCACCAGATGAGTTGGACTAAACGTGGAATTAATTGGTGATCAATGCTGAAAATCATTTCTATTTGAGTTATTAAATGTATGCAGAGCATAGAGCAAACGATGGAAACATTGTTCTATGACAAACAACATGGCGGCCTATCAAACTCTTCTGAGATTAGAAAACTACGGGTCAGCAGAAGGGACAAAAAGGGTTTTTTTGTGGTGAATTAGAAATGTGTTTAACGACGGCGGTCGGGGGAAACTGTCCAGCGGTTGTTGTTTTACACCTCACATTAGTGAATTGCCAAAACATTACATTAAAAATATGATTAATTTGTAAAATGTAGACAATTATAAAAATAATTGTCTCTAAATATATATTTGTTATATTAATTAAGCATTGTGATATTAAAGTTAATTTGTGGGCCAGATTTAACAATGTATTATAAATATAAATGGCGGGCTGCATTTGGACCCCGAGCCTGTGGTTTGAGACCCCTGGTGTTAAACTACCACGACAGTGTGCTAAATGCTAAATGCTAACCCATCCAGACAACTCAGTGTGTGTACGGGGCAAATAGAATGTTGTACATTTCAGAATTGACTGTATCTTGCCTTGCACTTTACAAGACGCAAAACAGGAAAAAAAAATACAAAAACAGAAATTGTGTGTGTGTGTCATAAAGATTACAGGTGTGTATTTTTTTATTTAAATTAATTGTTTTAGATAAAATATATTTCGCTCTCTTTTCATGACAAATGTATAGAGAATAAAGTGTTAAAATGTAAAATATCTATCCAAATGTCAAAGAATGTTTAAAATCTATAGATGGGTCGATAGGTAAAGGTGCAATCAGTAGGACGGTCTCTACGGCAACAGAGTCAGACGGTGTTAACTTACCGTCCAGGAGAAAGAGGGCGGGGTCATTTGCGTCTCAGAGAAACCAGCTGGAAAACAAAACAACTCGAGTTAGGAGAGTTTGAGTCTCAGTTTGAGCGCTGTTCTTAAGTTCTTATTCAACCGGAGGTCAAGGGTCACCCTGTGGGTTCGTACCAATAAGACCTCGGCACACGCTTTAGTTAGTGAGACGTTGATTTCAGTTCATCCAGCCGAACCCTAACTAATAGACCCCTCCCCCAACCCTAAACTAACCATATTAACCCTCCTACCGTAACCTAAGCCTTCATCTCCACTCATAAACCAGGCCCCACCCCCAACCATACACTTGACCGCCACCCAACCCGAGAGCATAATTCTAATATTTTACCTAAACACAACCACCAACCATAATCAATCTAAACCCAAACCTAAACCCATCATAAATCCCCAACCTCTCGGTAGGTCCCAAACGGTAACCTTACCCACCATAAAACCAACCACTAGTTAAACTCCCGAAGCCGCCATGTGGGGCGGTTCTGAGGTCCCAGCGCTAACGGAGTTTGAGAAGCAGATTCAGACCCGATGGGTTCAGTGGAAAGACCGGTAAAGATACCGGTCAGTTCGTATCAGACGACTCGTCTGCTGATTGCACCTTTCATTTACACATCGGCTGTTTAACCGCGTACGAGCTGCATTCCCATCCAGGCGTCCCATAATAAACCCGAGTTATTACAGTGCTATTACACTGATCGAAGGTGGAATATTAAAAGTCATATGTGGCGGGCGATAGAGTTTTATAGAAACTATACAGTGAATTATGAGTCATTTTTACCAACAAACATTCACCAACCGTCAGCAAAAACAGTCTGTGTTTCTGTTAATGGCATTAACTGGAAATGATGGTGATGACTGTCAAATATTGTGACATGAAGTGGAATCCTGCATGAAGGGTTTTCACAGAACTACATATTAGAAGTCCGTCTGGAACCTTCTCCGATCACAAGCTACAGATGAATGTAAATAGTCGATAGTTACAGGATTCCAAAACATCTCAAAATGGACAGAACTTTCTGCCAGAACGTCGTGGTCTTTCCTCAGAGCGCCCGGCGGTGGACCTGCGCCGCCTCCCATCCTCTGAGCACTGCACCACCTGTTCACCGTTTAGCCCGTCCATCACCGCGCTACCTCCATGTTTTACGCTGTTTGGGGGTCGGGTCCGAACGGAACCGAACAGATGTACTGACCGGTACACCCGGACTCCATGTTGCACGAGCGCGTACGTTGCAGGTGTTTTGTTGTGTTTACCGTGTGCAGTGTGTAACAAAGAACATGTCGGGCAAATATTTGAAGATTAAATGAAAACTATTGAAGTGTCAAAGTGTCTTCTCATGATATGAACTGGTAAACTACAGTGAGGTACCTGGTAAACTACCATGAACTACCTGGTAAACTGCAGTGAACTACTCAGTAAACTGCAGTGAACTACCTGGTAAACTACAGTGAAGTACCTGGTAAACTACCATGAACTACCTGGTAAACTGCAGTGAACTACTCAGTAAACTGCAGTGAACTACCTGGTAAACTGCAGTGAACTACTCAGTAAACTGCAGTGAACTACCTGGTAAACTGTCATGAACTACCTGGTAAACTGCAGTGAACTACCCAGTAAACTGCAGTGAACTACCTGGTAAACTGCCATGAACTACCCGGTAAACTGCAGTGAACTACCTGGTAAACTGCCAGTGAACTACCCAGTAAACTGCAGTGAACTACCTGGTAAACTGCCATGAACTACCCAGTAAACTACCTGGTAAACTGCAGTGAACTACCCGGTAAACTGCAGTGAACTACCTGGTAAACTGCCATGAACTACCCAGTAAACTGCAGTGAACTACTTGGTAAACTGCAGTGAACTAA
>OMKR01086722.1:1814-26616 GCA_900302355.1 Cyttopsis rosea
CTGAGTAGCCTGGATTTTTTTTTTTTTTTTTTTACATCTTGCATTTCCATCCAACACTTCACATAAGAAACACTTTAACTGGGGTATTTCCCCCAATCTCAACCCACCTAACATTAACATCCCAAGACTCCTGTGGACTCTCACTTCAAGAGTTGTTTGAAGCCTAATTCTGGTTCATCACCCCATTAAATAACCCCCCACCCACAACAAATACCCTCTCAATACCTCCCCCACACAAAGAGTGTGACCGCATCCATGAGTCTTTTGAACAACTGAACTGGTCCATTTAACAGTCATTTTTTATTTTCTTTTAAACAGGGTTTCCTCTGTTAGTGTAGCAAGCTGGAGAGTGCGTCATGAAAGTTAATACAGTTGAGTATTTCGGAGGATGAATGTCAATACCCGCATCAACATCTTCAGCAGACAGAAGGTTGAGACAAACTCCAAAATGCCAATTAAAACAGAGGGGGGTTCATTGGCATTTCCGCCGGTTCAAACCTGAAGAAAACATGTTCTCAACAGAAGCCCTTGTCTTGTGTCTTTTGGTATTTATTTTGTCATCTTTTTGAACTTTCTTTTTTTATTTTAACCATTGTTATTTTTTAAGTTAAATCTAAAACCCAAAGGATTGGGTGGCCTTTTTCAACCCAGGCATTAATGCTGCTTCCCATCATCTATAACTTCACTATAATGAAAGGCTTCACTATTGAGAAACCACTCTGCTGCAGCTTTCTCACTGTGCTTAAACACATATAAATGCAATGCAACAGGAAAAACTCTGAAGCCGTAAAAAAAGTTACATTTTCTGAAAAAATGATTGCAAACCATGCCTTTAATCAGGTTTTATCGACTCTTTTGCACTTCCGCAAATAAGCTCTTTTGTCTACATCTGCACTAACCTAAGAGACTAGAAACAGGAAGTTGCTGCGCTTCCTTCGGGAAACCGAACTTAGCTAACATTATGCTTTGGATGCACTAGTTTTAAACAAAATGTGGCATTACTGTTGCTTAAAACATGTAAAAGAAAATACAGTAAGACACTAAATCTGAATTTCCCTCATTTTTTTAGGCTTAAAAAATTGCCCTGTTAAGACTGCATTAAAGCAGATTGAGAAGCTGTGTGTGAGTAAGAATGGTAAGTTTCTCAACAGTAAAGAATTTGTGCTATGAACAGTTATAAATGATGGGAGGCAACATCTCGGCCTGGGTTGAAAAATAATGAACCTATCCCTTCAAGAATGTCAGATTCTTCATTTCGACACAAAATGCACTTCCAATATTAAGGAATAAAATAAAATATTGGGTTCTAGTGTGTACGTGTTAGGGCACGATTTGCTGCTATGTAGGTTGATAATATTTACATTTATTGTTTGCAAGTATGGCGACAGTGAATGTTTGGTTCATAGTAATCTGTGCAAACCATTTGTATGTGAGAGTGTGTTTGGTACAATCACGACAGCTTCTAGATGTACTGCAATTGCCTGGGATGGAAACTACGATGGCTTAACGTCCATGTGATGGAGGGAGGGGGAAGAACTGGAAGTGGGACCAACTCTCCCGACTCCCTGCCTGGCAGCGGTAGTGCAGGTCAAAGTTCAAAGGTCAAAAAGTAAAAATGGGCCAAAGGTCTTGTCTCCTCTCCTGAAGTGGGATGTCACGTCACAATCCCTCTTTCAGGTGGTCAGCGCGTTGGCATGGTCTCCTGGCCTATTGGTGATGCTGATTTGAGCCAACAATGGCTATCACTGCAGTACCAAGCCAACCTGAGGGAGAGATAAGGAACAAATATGTCACAGAGGTCAATCACTTTCATTATAAATTTTAAACATTTAGGTATTTTACTCCGCAAGGACCACCTCCGACCAATTTCACATCGTACGCTTCCCTTCGATCTTTCTCCAAATGTGAATGTGGTTTATATTTAAACATTGCGTCAATAATGAAGAGCGTTAACCTAGCAACTCTAAACCTTTCTCCTGCACCCTCAATCTGAAAATTATACACAGATGACACACTCAATATACTTTAAAAAGGCTGCCATCACTCAATGACAAACAGTGCAGTGCAAGTATATGAAATGGTGAACTTTTGGTGTCAAACATAGTTAAACATGTAAGGCCATGATTTACAGACAATAAGAAAAACAGAAAGCCATAGAAAAACATTAAATAGCTAAAAGATATATATCAAAGCTGGCACACTGAAAAAGGTGAGCAAACAGCAAAAAAAGTACCTTTTCCGACCCCATGCTGGGACACTTCCAATTGTACAGATAATACTGCAGGTTCCCATCCCCAATGCCAAATTTAAGCTTCTCAAGGAAAGTCTTATTTTCCATCAGGTCCAGTGCATTGAAGACATCAAATCCTTTCTGGATTTAGAAAAGGGAAGAAAAAAAAAAACATTGTTACATTAGAGAAACCATCACATAGGCAAGACAGTCAGACAGACAGAAAAGGTACACACCGATTTGGCCAGGATAAGTGCGTCAGACATGAGGTCCAGCAGGGTGGTGGTGGTGTGCACGTTGTAGAAGGAGTAGGCAGCCTTCAGACTGCGGTGCACCGGGTGGTTCATGATGGTGGAGGGCAGCGTGTAGAAACTCAGGAAGTCAGTCACCTTTCCGTCGTTCTGTCATGGGCAGAAAGCGCAGAAACCATTTTTTACAATTCAATTGGGTCGAGCGTACAGCGAGAGGCATCCTCTACAGTTAATGTCTGCTGCGCTACGAGTGATATCTACCTCCACCAGGTAAGTGTCGATAATGTTCTCCTGGGGCAGCAGCCAGTGAGCCACCTCCTCCTGGTTCATCATGGGTGCAAGGTGGAACTGGCTCAAGTACTCACGCAGGAGACGGTGCACGGATGGAACATCCTTCTTGGTCATTGGTCGCAAGGCGGATGTCTTGGGGGCCTGGAGGAGCGAGGCCGGGGGAGGGGGAGAGGTGAACGTATGGGGGAAGAAACAGGATGAGGACCATAAAAAAGGCATAGGTGAATAAATGACAACCTAAACCGCTCGGGCCCAGCAAGGTTATCACCAACCTCCGGCAGACGGTACAGCTTCATGGTGCGCTGCATCGTCATGTTCCGGCTCAGATGAGAGAATTTGACCTCGATCAGCTTACGGGGGTTCAGAGAGCGATGCCAGTACCTGTAAACAAAGAAACCCAAGAAGAATAAGCCTTTTCTAGCTGATGTATGCCAACGTTATTGAAATAAAACGCTGATGCACAAGCTTGCTGAGAAAAATAAATTTGGCATTCTGGACCGTATTTTTAGCTTGACCCACCTGCATGTGCCCACGGGTTTTGGCAGTACCACTCCGGCTGTGTAGACGGCCTGGAAGATCCCCTGCAGATTGACCCGTCTGGTGATTTCTCGGATCAGAACCGGGGCGACTCGTTTGGCACGCAGCTTCTTGTGGACGCAGAGGAAGTTGATCTCCACCATTTTCTTATCTCTAAATGAGCAGAAAATGTTTTGGGTGAAAACTAGGCTTCTGTTCTGAATATTGGTGGCTCTATAAAGTGTGTTGCTCTGTAATGAAAAAAACTAATATTACTATAGTAACAGGTGACGCTTACAGAAACAGTGCTGCTTATATTGTGCATAGAGCACATTCTGTATATAGCTTTTTTTTTATGTTAATTGACTTTATGTTTGATTGTGTACAATAATGCACCAACTCATACCAGGTCAAATTCATTGTACATAAAAATGTACTTGGACAATTAAGACCAATTCTGATCCTGATTCTAGATGTGGCCTGATTTAAAAGGGAGGGCATTTTGCATGAAATTTAAAAAAAATAAAAGGGAAAACAATGTTGCAAGACCTGTATTTTACAACATTTTCCTTCAAAGAAATATATGAAGTCAAGAGTAAAAAAAAACAAACAAAGAAAACAAGTCATTGTGTTGCCCAAGTGCAAAAAATTGACTTACATGTCATAGATGCGGATGGAGGCTGGGATGGCACTGATGAAGCCCACCAGTTTCTGGTTGGAGTTGACCCGAACCCCACAATGCCACTGGGGCAACCAGCCAGGGGGGCGTAGGGCCCTGGGACAAACACAGTACACGTTATCTCCTGGATCACATTTCACAGTGCAAAAATATATTTATATTGCAATCTTGATAAGACGGTTAAAAACAAGGGAAGAGAGTCACCAAAGCAGGAACTCGGGAGAGTAGTCAAATCGAAACATGTTGTCGTCATCCTCCACATAGTTCTCATTGAGAAGAGTATAAAGCTCCTTCAGCTGGTTTTTAAATGAGGAGGAGAGAGAAAAGGAGATGGTCAGAGGGTCTCAAATCAAGTATATCAGCTAGGCCTCATTTCATGGACTTGTAGGACTTTCATAGACTTATAGTCTATAATGAGGCCATTACACAGCCTAATCCAATACATTGTTTGACTTTTTTATGAATTGAAAATACAACACATTAACAAACAACAGATGAACTAAAACACACAACTTTCTTGCGTTTCTATTGTTCTGTTGGCTTTACATAACAGGTCTGTCCAGTCCAATAAACGTACAGAGATTTTAATAAACACACTCCCCATTACAAATCACAACACATTTCTATTAAGTTGTAAAAAAAAAATAACTAGTGATGGCCTCATTGGGCTATTTCAATACTGATATTCAGTTTTAAACCTGAAGTAAGCATTTACTTTACAGTAGACAACATACAAGTGGGGTGGTTGGGCTATAATCTGTCAAATATAACCGTCATGACTGAAACCAAGTCATTTTGAGGCAGAAACAACCTTTCAGTCACTAGACTAGGAGCTGCAATCAGTTTTTGGCAAGTGCAAAATTGCATATTATGGTTTGGCAAGTGCAAAACTGCATTTTATGGGTTGCATTGGCCCTTTAAAAATGTATTTCAACTGGTAAAAAGTTGATTTAAGATTTGGCTGAGAAAACAACTTTTGATGTGTGTATGAGCCATAGAACTGCAACTGATAGAATGTGCACTGCAGCACAATACTAATGATCTCTCCGTAAAGGCAGATCGTGGAGACATTTTAATCGTTCACGATCTAATACCGTCATATCGCACACCACTATGTCAAGGACAAGGACACAAAAACAAGTTGTCTTCATTTCATATCTGAGTTTGATATGGCTACTGGCATAGATTTTTGCAACAGGGATATTCTGTTATATCCTATTTTGGTTTATCAGTAACATTTCCAATACAAGTTTTGGTGTGACATCCCTGAAAAGATACAGTAGCCCCAACAACAGACACACCCCCCAACATGCATATATATTATAAATGTATGAATGTATCACAGGGTTCGACATTAAGGCTTGTCTGCTTGTCTGAGACAAGTGGATTTTTTGTCGAAAAGAAAATTTTACCTGCCCCACCGGACAAGTTAAAAGTCATAAACAAATAGCTGCGTATCTTCTACAGCAGAGCATCTGTTCTGGAGGTCCGCTCATGATGAATGGTTTGGCTCTTTTTTGAGACGAGTTACTCAATGAAACTCAGTTCGAGTCACTCAGTGAGTCATTCGATTTGATTCAGTTGGTCTAATGCACGGTGTGTGAAGGAGGACTTCCAGTGAAC
Source organism: Cyttopsis rosea (assembly GCA_900302355.1). Lineage (NCBI taxonomy): Eukaryota > Metazoa > Chordata > Actinopteri > Zeiformes > Parazenidae > Cyttopsis > Cyttopsis rosea. Next base: position 7,405 of record OMKR01086722.1, read on the forward strand.
AAGAGTGAGAAGAGTCGCTCATTTATTATTGTTAAAAACATTTTTGCAATGATTGCAATTTATTTTGGAATGGAAAGTATCATATAAATATAATAGAAAGGTATATTTTGCACTTAAAAAGTGAAAGAGACTTTAATTTGAAGTTTGAACTGGACATTTCCATGTTAGTTATTTGTTGTGTCCTACTAAAGCTCAGCGAGAGTTCTAGGTTGTACTCGACTGAATCTTGGTGACAGTCCCATATTCTATTTTACTGGAACTCAGTGACAATTTCATGTTCTATTATATTGGAACTCAGTGACCATTCCATGTTGTATTTTTGTTTCATCGTGAATAATGATAACCCTAACCCAAATCACGTCTCTCCTCTGGTCTCAGGATCTGGATCATGGCGGATATTTGCTTTAAAGTGGCTAAACTCATAAAGTCTCGGAAACTAACTTGAAAAATGTACTTACTTAAGTGCCCCCTTAAAATAGCCTTGTCAATTTCCGTTGAATAACCGTGCATTTATGTTTCTAGTAAAACAATACAGTAACCATCATTGTGGCATGTCTTGATAAACCTTACAATAAAGTTGTCAATAAATAAAAAAATAAATAAAAATAATAATAAATAAGGTCTAATGATTCTCAGTCAGGAATAAGAAGTATAAGAATAATAAGCATAATTCTCCCTTACAATAATTCACTACATGTTTACAATCAGTAGGCAACCTCATTAAAATATGCAATAATTTACTTGTCCAAAGGACAAGTGCCTCAAAAAAAGTTAATGTCGAGCCCTAGATCAATATGTGGACTAAATGTTCATTTTCAATAGTTTCTCTCCTTATACAACACACAGTTAGGCATACAAAACACTTAATAGATAATTCTATTAAGAGCTTACCACAGCAGAGTTCCCCAAGTCAAGGGCGTCCCAGCAGAAGCCCTCTGGAAGGCTGTATGGCTCCTCGCGAATTTGATCTTTGTCTGGTTCAATGGAGCCATGTGATGTCACCATCTCGCCTGGAGGAAGAAGACAAGAGTTCAGTGTGGAAAAGCCTAGCAAAGTCAACGACATGGGGGCTTCTAGAGCCATGTAGAGTCAATTCCATATTTGACTATTAAGAGAGAAAGTCAGAGAATTTCAGCACAGTTAAACATCCTGTTTATGGTTAGCTGCAGGAACACAAAAATGGAACCGACCGCCTGCAAAAAGCATCCCCATGTTTGCATGACTAGTATTTTGTTTTTTTAAGCTGAGCAAACTACTGTTTATTTCTCTAATATAATAGAAGTCTTTACTCTTACTGTAGCCCTGACGTAATCATACCTAGCTTGGGCACAGGCTGCGTGTCCCAGAACTGGTAGCTCCTTCGACTTGCCTCCTCCATAGTTTTGGCAGGACCTTGGCCCACAGAGAACAGTTCGATGGCCTTCTGAATCTCTTGGAGCTTATCGGCTGGCAAAGGATTGACCTAGAACCATGCATAAAGAAGAAATAAATGTAAAATGCACAACAGATACAGCTACAATTCTCTCCGTTCTAGGCACAGCTTTCAACAGTAAAAGAATGAGCCATCATCCCATTTTCTAGCAAACGCCCTAAAAGCAACAATAGAGCAATACAAAGGGAAAGCAAAACTGGTAAAGCTCATCTGTTCCTCTCATCCAACACATACCTTGGCAAGGGAGTCCTGCGTTGCCTCTGTTGCACCAGATTTCTTCTTCTTCTTCTGTTTCCTTTTCTTCTTCTTGGGCCCGGTGTCATCCCCACCCTTATCACTAACAGAAACAAAGATGTATCCACATTAGTTTATACAAAGCTCTCCCCCGTAGTGTGATGGTCAACTGGTCAACACTTAATTTAGTCGCTATCTTCTTTCACTTTTCCAACCAAACAGAGACGAAGTGCGACATTAATCTTCAGGCTTGACCTTGTTAGATTTTTGATTCTTAGGACAATTATTTAATATCACAAAATTTGCTATGAAACATTATGATTCAACACAGTAGACCATAATCAATATTGGATACCAACTTTTTCCTCATAACTCTCAAGACACATACAATCAAAAGAAGATGTTGAAATTCCAATTTTACTTTCATGATGTATGCATGCATGAATTCTGGAGAAATACCATGTTTCAATCTGAACAAATAGGGAACTTAGTGAAGCTTTTGCTGTGCTAGACTTCTCGGAAAGTATTATGCATATGGAGTGCTTCGCTTTGCAAAATGGCTTTCTTAAATTTATCTTCTGAACCAGAGGAGATGACGGGGAAAAAGGTTGACTGTTCTTGTGGAGCAACATTTTATCAGTTGTACAATGGAATTATCCCAAATCCTTGGTCCATTATTTCTACAAATTAGATTGCTTTTCAACCACATAGTTTGTGTTTTTAACATTTGATTTACAACCGACTCATCTCAGTTTGTGAACGATCCATCGACACACATTGATGCACTGCAACACCCTCACTAAGGGGATATTTGTTAAAGGTCAAACAGGACAGATAAAAAGCCAAAGGTTAATATGAGGGAAAAAAAACTCGTATCGTAAACACATCTGATGTATTTTGATGATCACCTTTACATCAAACCTTGTAACCTCTTGTAACCCTAACCCTATTCATGGTCAATCTCCATATTCTCTGTCTATAAGCGACAAAAAGAGCCAAACTCACTCACCAAACTATTGCATCTTCTGGATTGAGGAAGACCGTATACTTATAGAGGGTAATCTCATTAGCGCAAGGTAATGGCCTGTATTTGTAACACCAGGGCAGATGGTTAATCACATGACACGAGGGGTGGAGTGCACGTAAGTATATGAATGTGAGAGCGTGTGTGTGTTTGTGTGTGAGAGTACACAAAAGTTCAGTGAGTGATGAGAACAATAGCAAACAAAACATACAATGACTCGTTCCACAGGCTTCTATTTCAACAAACAAATGTAGTTATCATCCAAACTCATGTGCTCATATTTAGGTACGTTGATGACAAGAGCATCATTAAGCCTCTTGTTCGCTCAATGTGGAGCCAAGAGCTTATCATTCCTAAGTGTAACATCCTTTCTTAGATTTTTACAAGATAGAATAGCAGACACACCTTGACACCAGCATATACACTCAGTGTGCACTTTATTAGGTGCACCTGTACAATCCAATGTAATCCAATACACCAGCTCAGCCATAAATGTTGCTTTATGTCGCCTCTAATGTTCAGGTTTTTCTTTCGCTGTCATGGAAGAGGTGTTAATTCTCAATACTACGTTTTAGCATGGAGGTCATAGTTGGTGGTGGTGTTGTACTGAGCTGCATTATATTCAGAGGTGTTTCTAACATTCTGCCCCCCTCATGTATGTAAATAGGGAGGACAAGAAATGAGAAAAACCTCAGTATAATGTAGTTCAGTATAACACCACATTTAACTGTGACCTCAGTCATAAACATAGAATTGACACATTTCTGACTACGTCAACAACAACTGAACATTATAAACTTCATAAAAGTAGACTTCATGGCAGAGCTGGTGTATTGGATTACATTGGATTGTACAGGTGCACCTAATAAATCTGCACACTGAGTGTATAGCACAACTGAATGTAAAAAAGCGAGAGAGATTATAGCCTTACTAGGCATGATATGGTTTGCAACCAAGCCTGATTGAAGCAATACGATTATGCTTAGGTTGGCTTCGGATATTTGCTGCAATAGGAAACATGTTACAAGCGGGAAGTATAGTATACTACATAGTATGGGCATCCAATCCCTAGAGGAGCAAGACTTGAACAGCGGTATCCAACCTGTGTATTGAGAACCATTTGAAAATTGCTTAGAGTCGTTCAAGACTAATAATTTCAGACCAATCATTCAACAGTAATAATAATTGCCAATTCCCTGAGGAATGATCGTGATCCTTCAAGATTTTTTATTTTTTAATTGTTAAATTGTTAATTGCCTTCAATTAAAGTAAAGCACTTTGAGTCATGTTGCGAATCAAAGGTGCTATACAAATAAAGGATATTGTTATTGTGTGCGTGCCTTCTATTACCGTAAAACACTTTCAGTTGCGTGTTTAAATTAAAGGCGACGTACAAATCGCGAAAACAAGTACAGCACGACCACCAACCACCACACATACACCTGAGCAATCAACAATGAACTGGGTTTTATTGTCAACGCAGACAATTATATAACAGACAATAGAGATCTGACAGCTAGCATTTAGCCATGTCTGGCTAAATGTCACCAGTGTTGTCATGGAGGTTATTTTAGGATGGGACTGACACACTTGTTGTGTAGGTTCAAAGGCCTCGGGGAGACGTTTTCCTCACATTGTTTTACCGGCATTAATTAGACCGGCATTTCAAAGAACTCGGGGCTTCCTCTAACCATCCTCTGCACCGCTACGCCTAGCGATGGGCAAGCGAGAGAGAAAGCTCCGCCCCAACCAGGAAGTGAATGCGAAATCAGCCAATCGCATCGCAGATCGGAGAGAATACTCCGTCTCGGGCCAATGGAGTACAGGCAAGTGGGCGGGGCTAAACGCGGCAGCGGCTTCTCGGGTCCTTGTGGAAGCTAGCTAGCTAGGTGTAGCTTGTAGTCGCTTTGCAAAAAGCGTCGCAATACCGCGGAGCTTCTTTGCGGTGTTTCGGAATTAGGCGCAACAAAGTCCTTACCCATCGTCAAAGTTGTGCTCTTCATTCTCACAGTCGCTGCAGTGTCCGTGGTCTTCCAAATCCTCTTTCTCCGGCATCGGTGCTGTCTCATTCTCGTCCGCCATCTTTAACCAGGAAGTGAGGAGGAGCCGCCGCGTGCCCCTCGACGCCTTTAAACACCCGATTGGCTCGCGCGAAGGCTCCCCGGGTCACGGGAGGTGGTGGAGTGATGAGTTCTAGTGACGTTGGAACTCGGGGAAAAAAAACAGCTCCTACTGGAAAGGGGGGGGCGTTTGTCGGAGTTCCAAGTCGGAATTTCGGGGCACATCGCTCGACCACGAGTTTGCCGAGATAACGAGATCTCGCATCACAGTGACATGACGCCCTTGTAGAATTCACAAGGTTGGTAAATACAAACACAAATTCACTGCGGGCGTCCATGTTTTCCCGAAGGCGATGACCGATTTCCGAGTTTCACTCGAATGCAGCTGGAGAGCCTCCCGTGTAGTGTTTTGGTTATTGAGAAACGGGGTGCGTACGCCATAGTAAAAGTTATTCATTATTATTATTATTAGTAGTAGTAGTAGTAGTAGTAGTAATTTCTAGTATTAGTTTAAGAATAAATAATAATAAATAAAATAATATATAAAAATATTTATTTTTAATTTTAAAATAAAAATTATTGATTCTTCATGGGGCAGACCAAATCAAACGCCAGCTCCCAGTGACGTCATAACTCCTATAACCAAGTAACGGTATAACAAATAAACTGTCAAATGTAAACACAATTCCCATGATTTTCCACTCATTTTACTCCAGTATATTTCTATACCCTTCACAATATGGATGCAAAAAATAAAACACACACACACAAATAAGTCTTATACGGATATTATATTATTAGCATTATTATTTCAGGAAAGCTGGCTCTCCTATGACACATAAAACATATATTCACATTACAGAGGAGCAACACTTGTACAAGGGGTTTCAGTTCTCTACTGGTAGATTAGTGCAAATGAAATTAAATATGTTCTATACAGGAATATAACTAACACTGTTTGGCCGTTTCCCATTTTTATTATTATTATATATGCATTTATTATGTGCATATTCAAATAATAAGGACATTAATTGTACCCTAGTGTCTGGAGTTGATAAGACTAGAATGGAACTTTTAAATATTTTCTTTTTCTGAATCTACTGGATTTCATATAACGTTAATAGTTGTCAACTAAATGAAATTATATACATGCAGGTTTATAAAAAAGGCTAGCGGCCTACATTCAAATCCTTAAAAAGTCAAACAGGATAGTGAATATTTCACATAGAAATATCACCTGTATGAAATACCAAAGACTATTACACTTACCTGCATTCTTTGTCAACTCTAAATTAAGTGTTAAATTAGACCAACTACACAGATAGTCTAATCTTAACAGCCTTCATGCGCTGAAACTGTAAATAAACCTCACAACAGAAGCACTAACCAGTAAACATAATTTTTTAAGTAACATGTTATATCTTAAGTCTTGAGACCAGCAGCTAAAGAATAATCCAGAGTGTCCTCTGGACCCTAACATTTATAAGATCATGTGAATAGAGTTAAGAGCTTGAAGTATAATACTGATATGAAATAAATTAAAAACTTTAGTAAAAAAAAAAAAAAAAGTTAAATATTTCTCTAAAATACAAAATAACATGGAGACAAAAAAACTCTCATGAGTATCATAACATTGAGGTCAAATCAGTAAAAAACATCCTGGAGACCAGCATTGTTCCACAATCTATAAAAGCACACTTCCAAAGTCTTATTAGGTAATAGAAGTTAGCACAAAAAGGACAAAATACTTCCAAAATCCATCATGATGACACAGTTTGCCTACAGGCATCATGGCCTGATAATTGATAATTGAAATTTCCTCGTAAGAAGTCGGACACTTGAGTATAAAAGTGAGAGCAAGGCAGCGGGAGTCTGTCCTCATACTCTGGGCTCAATTTCAAAAGCCCTTGTTGTTGTTTTTTTTCCAGCTCGCTCACATCAACGTCACACCTTTCCCATGGCCAGGCCAATGCGCTCTGAAACGGTTTTGACGGGAACTCCCCTGCGGGACACCTTTACATGAACAAAGAGCGTGGCTGGGGACAGACTGGAGCCGTCCGCCTTCAGCAGGTGAATGTGTCGATAGCCTGTGCAAAAATCACAAACGTCAAGATCAACATGTGAAGATCAACGCCACGAGTCAATGTTAACAGCGTGTGTTGCCGCGTACCCGTGCGTAGGCTTGTAAAAGGAAGGGTGAACTGGCCGACAAAGTCGTTCTTGGCGGTGTGGTCGTGGTCCTCTACCACGAAGCGCACTAGGGCCAGCTCAGGAACCTGCAGCTGGAAGCTCAGCGTGCAGTCCCAATGTGGGTTAAAACCTGAAGGGGGCACAAGAGAGCTGTGGAAACCATCTCTCAAACAAACTGGTAATGGCTTGACAGGCTGGGTATTAGATGATCAAATATACAGTATATTTAAAAAAAATACAACCAACTCTTAAGTTACCATTGTTATTGATGCGGTGTGTTTTGTCTCTGGAATTATCAATGGACACTCCATGAATTTCTACCCACACCTGAGGGTCAACAATGGAGCTGGCCTTGTTTGTGTTTATTTTTGGCAACTGCTGTGCGGATATTATCTGAAAGAAAAATGTTTGTATACAGACATTTGCATAAACTGTGTGCTGTAAATGTGTGTGCTGTTTCAAGAACAGTAAACATTAAAGTCAACAAAAACGGTAATATATTCGTAATATAGTCATAATATATTCATTCATTTAACTAATTGATTGAGCAATGATTAATTAAGTAATTGAGATATTTAATATATCTAAAACTCAATACCACTAATTAGGACCCACTCGTATAGTTATCTGGGTGGGGATGTGTCCGGGGCCTCCTCCCGTGTTCTCTGGGTTAAAGTTGGACGTGGGGCTGCACAGGAAGCTGGGTTTCAGGACATATCCACAGCGACCGTTGGGGAGGAAGCGGCCCTGGTTCAGGTCCATCTGCTCCCCGGGCGTCTGGAAGTTCAGGGCCACTGCACATCACATGGCACAGTGGGTTCCCATGACACGACAGCAACGTCTCAAACATGTTAGCAACAGAAAGTATTTGGGCTTCAATGACAATGGTGTCAAGTTTTTTTTATCAACAGCTCTTGGGAGACATCCAAAGAAGTGTTTTCCAGTTTGCGCATCGTATCTCATCGGGCCTCTGGTCTGGAGCGCTCACCCATGTGACAGCCGCCGATCCACATTTCCTGGGGGTCGTAGTTGGAGGACTGGAGGCGTTGTCCAGAGGGGTAGATCCGACTCAGCTGTCGACTGTTGTGTCTGACAAACAGCTTTCCTGCACGGACGAAAAGGCGGCAGAACTACATCACAGAATTCAATCCTCTGCAGATTTTTCATGCAACCTTTTTCTTACTTTCTCACCTGTGTCTTTGATGAGCTTGAGAGTGTCACTCTCTGAGAAGGACGACATCTCACAGGGTGATTTTTCAGGCGTGTCGTCAAACCCGCGAAAGGGGACGCTTCTGCAGTACACGACCAGCTCTGAGAGTTCTGGACTCAGTTTGGAGCAGATCAGCTAGGAAGTCCAAAGACAAAACAAATCAACCCATAATACCAAATACGCAAACTTTAAAGAAGATTTTCACCCATTTCTTCAAAATCGACTAACCTTTCCGGGATCCTTCTTTTGCGTGTTCCTGCTGCCGCCCGCCACCTCGTCCTCGGAGCTGGAGGAGAAGCTGGCATGGCTGCCGCTCTTCCCCAGCTGACCCAGGTGAGGAGTCTCCTTCTTCCCTTTCACCAGAATACGGCCCCGCAGCTCCTGCAGAGCGACCAAAAACAAATATGTATAAGAGTTTCTCGCTTACTCCCTAGAGTCGAGGTCCACCAGAAGGAAGCCTCTACCTCAGGAGACGGCAGGTCCTTCAGAGTTTGCTCACTGAGCGGCTTGGTGAGCAGCTTAGGGCCCAGGATGCTGCGGAGATGTTTGGCCATCACCGCCTGCTGCTCTACGGAGCAGTGGTTCTCCAGAGACAGGATGAGAGGGTACGGAGAGGCCTGCCCAGAACAACATAAGAAGACTGTCACGCCGAGCCATTAATGTTTAATTTGACTTTTTTTATTCACTTTTTTATTAACTTCGTACTTAACACAGTCATGCTACACTGTGCCAAGAATGCAACTGCAACCATTTAGGGCTTGGGTGATTAGACTGCGTGACAATTTTTATGATCAGATTTTTATTTGCAGGATGGAAGCAGCAACTCCCTGGAATTTAAAATTAACTTCCTGAAAATGATGACTGATTTCTGACTTCAACTTAATTGTCCCACTAGGGGAAATCTGTTTTACAGCCAGGGTACAAATAAAGACAGAATACAAAGGACAACATCAATGATACATCAACACAATAAATCACAGAACTAGTGCAGGGAAATGGAAATTCATACCAAGTACAAATGAACAAGAGTGCAGATGTGCAAGTGAGCAAATGTGCAAGGGTAGTGCAAGGAATGGAGCCAGAGTGCTATTTGCCATTAAGCATATCAATAGCACTTGGGATGAAGGAGACATGGAATCTTTTAGTCCTCCAAATGGGTGCCCTGAAACGACGGCCTGAGGGCAATAGCTTTACATCCCTCTGGAGCGGATGGTCCTGGCGGTCCAATATAGCATTAGCCCTCCTCAGGACCTGCCTATTATAAATGACCAAAAGCTTGGCCTGACTCCTCCCTGAAATCTTACTGGCCATTAAGACTTCCAAGTCTAAGTCTTCTTATTGGACAGATTTAGGTTTCCAAACCAAGCAACAATACAAAAGGTTAAAACAGATTAAATGAAACTTCTGTGTAAAAGAGAGTCATCATCTCAGAAGAAACATTAAAATAGTTTTTTTTTCTCAGGAAAGAAAGTCTTTGCTGGAGCTTTTTAGACTAGCTAGACTAGCTAGACTAGACATGGGATTCGAAACACAGTTTGTTATCAAGAACAATACCCAAATATTTGTAGCTATCCATGAGGTCAATGTTAACACCTTTTATAACTGTTGGCAGTGAGCTTGGTGGTGACTTTCTGAAATCAATGATCATGTCTTTCATTTTTGACACATTTAGATGGAGGAAAGACTCCATGATCCTGTTCCTCGGCTTCAAGAAGGCTAACAATAACAGAATCATCAGCAAACTTTTAAGATGTGTCCAATCAGGTTAGGATTGACCCCTCTCTGCAAGCAGGAATGGCTGGATGGTGTTGGATGCCGGTGGCACAGTGCTTGCACTGCTGCCTCACAGCAAGAAGGTCCTGGGTTCAATTCCTGTGATCTCCAACCCCATTTGGTTGTTTTCTTTGCACTTTGAGTATGGTTTTCTTCTGTTCTAAATAAAAACCTGTTGTTGTTTTTTTATTACTCAAGGTCTTGGCGTCCTTTTCATGTTTCGTTCTCTATTCGAGCCAGTTGTTTAAAGAGGCTGTAACATATATGGGGGCTCGTCCATTTGTTTTTCCACACTGGCGTTTTTTTGTAGGCTTGCTTTAAATGCAGAGTGCGGTATGTTGCTGATGGGTTTTTGATTTTTCGCCTCAGTATTGTAGCTGTGCATTTTTGTTTCGGCGCAATTTGTGATTGCAAATTGTGTCATAGTATCTTTTCTCTCCCCATGTATTAATTGTTATGTAGTTTGACACTGTGGTGTGTTGCTTTGACACTTTGTGTAGTTTGCTTCTTTTTTTTTTCATAATGCCTACGTCTTCTGTGTTTGGTAAAGTTCTGCGCACATGCGTGTTGGATGCCACTGATTTTGTGCAGTTGTTTATTTTTTGTGTGCTGTGCTATTTTGAGGCTGTGTTTTGTATCGGGCTGCAATAGATCTATTTTTTTCTTCTTTCTCTGGCCTTGCGGTTTTTGTGGTTCACATTTGCTTGATACTTGCTTGTGAAAATGGAGTTTAATATTGAAGAGTTTGTCGCAAAACCTAGTCTTGATAGATTCCATCGTTGCACAAAAGAGCATTTAATTGTTATTGCCGATCATTATATCACTGTCTAAAAACTCAAAGAAACTCAAAGAGGTAATAATAAATCTGCATTATGGTCCGCGCTGTCTGCCAAAGGGGTTTTGCCTTGTGACCCTGGTACGCCAAAAACAAGTTCACCTACTGGGGAGCAAAGTCCGGGGGAAATGCTCAGACCTAAAAGAGCTGGATATTGAGATGCACCGCATCAAAGAGAAAGAACTTGGCAATGAAATGGAGTTGCAGAAAATTGGAGGAGGAAACCAAAAGACGGCTTCATTTGAAAGAGCTTGAATTAAAGCAGTCTTCCTTACTCACTGTGTCTAAATCTCAGTCTGACGAATTTGATGTGAATAAATGCATTAGTTTGATTCTTCCATTTAGTGAAAAGGATGTAGATAAATACTTCATCTTGTTTGAGTGCATCGCAACAACATTAAAATGGCCCAATTTTAGGGAAGCGGACAATCAGACTTATGTTGAATTTGGTCGCGATAGCTCTGTTTGAACGTTGGTGTCACTCGAAAAATGTCAAGGACATTTTGACCAACTGCGTGACCTAATACTTTTGGAAGAATGTTTAGGAACTGTTTGCCAGATAAAATCGCTACTTACATCAATGACCAGAAGGTATCCCAGGTGTCCAACGCAGCTGTCCTTGCGGATGAGTACGTCCTCACACACAGGGATACATTTGAAAAGTTTCATTCATCCTCGGAGCGTAATGTTCCTGTAGCCAAACCTTTTTTTGCCATCTAGACCAAGCTTTGATGTGGAGGTGAAGAGGTGACTTGTGGTAAGGAAGTTGTAATTGCTAAGGACAAGCCAGTTTGTTTTTACTGCAAAAAGTGTGGCCACACCATAAACAACTGTTTTGCCCTGAACAAAAAGAACAACTCTCCCAAAGCAGTTAATCTGTTGAAAACAGAAACTTCGTTCGGGACCTTGCCCAGTAAGCCCATTTCAGTTACGCCTGATCTTGATGTGTCCTTTTATCATGAAAGGTTGTGTCTCTGACAGGTGGAGACCCCAAAGTTCCTGTCACAATTTTGAGGAACCTCCCAGCCTCACAGTCAGTTATCCTGGAAAGTGTCTTGCATTTTGGGCAAAGATTTGGCTGGGGGCAAAGTGCTCGTTAATCCTGAGAAGACTGCTGTTCCCTTTTCTGAGCACTTAGATGATTTGGAGCAGAAATATCCAGAGGTGTTTTCAGTTTGCGCTGTCACTTGCACAATGTCAGAAAGGCAAAAGCGGGATTTGTCTGAGGAGGAGGGAGAGGTGGAATTAGCTGACAGTTTCATGGCTAACTCGGAGTGTTTTACCCCTCCACCTGTTGTTTCTCCTCCAGCTCCGACTGTCCTTTCCTCCCCAAAAGCATGATCCGTCTCTAATTCCTCTTTTTGACGCTGTCCTTTCTGCTGATGAAATTGAGAAAACATCCAATGGCTGCCTTTTTGAAAGAGGTCATGCTCTTTCATAAATGCGTAATGCATGAATGGACATCACCTCATATTTCCACACAAGATGATTGATGTGAAACAAATTGTTGTTCTGCAAACATATTGGCACGAAACGCTCAAAGTTGCACATGATAATCGACTCGCTGGCCATCTAAACATGCAGAACATCGTCCTCCACCTCAAGCTGATGTGTGGTGTGCGTTCTGGCACAAAATGGCTGCCGTGCATCAACCACGTGGGTGCTATACATTGGTGGTGGTTGAGGTGAGTTTCCCACCTTCACTGTGAAGAGCTTTGGGTATCTAGATAAAGCGCTATATAAATGTAATCCATTATTATTATTATTATTATTAACAGTGTAACAACAGCATGCTCCACACCTTTACCAGGCCTGTACGCAAATTGTAATTTATCTAATTGTACATCAACCTGCATTAAAACCTCATTGTTGATAAGCTTCTCAAATGACTTCATAACTAAAGAAGTCACAGCTACTGGCCTGAAATCATTTAACGCTTTAGGGGTTTTACTTTTGGCTACTGGGACAATAATGGAGTGTTTCCAAAGCTTGGGGACCTTCTGCAGCTTAGGAGATTGTGTAAAAATATACTGAAAGATCCTACAGATCTGGTCTACATAAGTTTTCAGTACCTGGCCACAGATGTTGTCATGTCCTGAGCTCTTAATTTTGGTGTGCCTGAAGAGGTTTGCCACTCTCTTTACATCAATATCAAATGCTGGAGAAGCTGCGGTCATTGCTCTTATCTCTTTAAAATCATGATTATTAAATCTTATAATGATAAAAAACCATTTAATTAATCAGCCAGATGTTTATCTGAATTAAAACCATCCAGAGCGCCCCTGTTGCCCTGTGATCCTGTCATAGTTTTTATTCCGTTCAAGGCTCTCTTTAAGTTCTTACTGCTGAGCTCTTCTTCAATCTTATCCTTGTACCTCAGTTTAGCCTCCTTCTTTGATTCTCTCTCTTTATTGACATCACCTTAATTAAAAGCATTTTTCCTTTTACAGTACATATCAGACCGTTAATGTCTTTGGAAATCCATTGTTTTTTGTTAGGGAAAATCTTAACTTCTTAACTTCTTTATTAGGAGTCCTCCAGAAACACTGACCAGTCCATGCAATTGAAACACCCCTGGAGGACAAGAGAACTGTCCTCAGTCCAGACCTTGACCTGCCTTTTAATTGTCTTCTCCCTCAGAAGGCACAGGCAGAAAGTTCATCTAATATAATATTGTCACTTTGAATGTCACTTTAAAAATTGTGTCAGCAGCAGATTTGGCGTCTTGGGATGAATGTAAACAACAGTAACAAATACACTGAACAAAAATATAAATGCAACACTTTTGTTTTTGCTCCAAATTTGCATGAGTTGAAGTAAATACTCCAGGATTTCTTTCTAGGCTCACAAAGAGCTTATGTCTTCCAAATTTGGCCCAAAAAAACAACATTTATATTGTTCAATTCTGTTTAATTAGATAATTTGATAATCCATCTACTGGACAGGTGTGGCATGTCAAGACGCTGATTAAACTGCATGATCAGTGCATAGGTGTTCCTTATGAAGTTGACAATAAAAGGCCACTCTAAAATGTGCACTCATGCAAAATTGGAGCAAAAACAAAAGTGTTGCGTTTATATTTTTGTTCAGTGTAGTTGGGGGAACTCCCTCAGGAGGTAAAATGGTCTTACCGACACAGACAATAGCTCTATGTCAGGAAGGCACAGCCGCTCACGCACAGTAACATTACAGAACCATCTGCGGTTGATGTACAAGCATACCCCCCTGCCAATGATTTCTGTGTCACCTCACTGTCCCGATCCAGATGATCCTAAGCCGCTAATATCCAAAGTTGAGTCCGTGTCTAAGTCGGTGAGCCAAGTTTCAGTGAATGCCATAAAACAGGCATCCCTATAATCGCGTAAATAGTTGACATTTCCTTGTAGCTCATCAATCTTGTTCCTCAAGGATTGAACATTTGCCAGGATTATAGAAGGCAGAGGAGTTGCTTCCTGACATGTTGACGCACACCACCTTTCTTTCCTCGTTTCCTGACATGACGCGACTTTCCAAAGTTATTATCGGACCCAATAAATATTTACTGGTTAAGGTTTTGATCCAACAAAGAGTGTATGGGATCATCCACAGCCTGGCAATTCCATTGTAATCCCAGGAGAAACTCACAGGTGTACTTGATTCTTTGGGAATGCTGGTAACTCTAGGCAAAATTCACACTAAACGTCAAAAGTAGAAGGTAAAAAAATATCCATTCCTGAATAGAGCTGCAACGATTAGTCGATAACTCGATTAGTTGCCAACTATAAAATTAATCGCCAACTATTTTGATAATCGATTAATCGTTTTGAGTAATTGTTTAGGAAGAAAGTCTCCAAATTCTCTGATTCCAGCTTCTTAAATGTGAATATTTTCTGGTTTCTTTAGTCCTGTGTGACAGTAAACTGAATATCTTTGGGTTGTGGACAAAACAAGACATTTGAGGACGTCACCTTGGGCTTTGGGAAACAGCGATCGACATTTTTCAGCATTTTCTGACATTTTCTGGACAAAACAACTAATCGATTAATTGAAGAAATAATCAACAGATTAATCGATAATGAAAAATTGATAGTTGCAGCTCCATTCCTGAACTAACTCAGAAAACAACCTTTAGGACATAAATGGGACAGGATCAGACTCACTGGAAACTTAGAAACACCTGCTGCTGGTCGCCGCAAGAGCAGCGCCCCTGATGGCTTGGTTTTACCTTGAACGCATATTGGGCGATGGTTTCGATGACCTCTTTGAAAGACACCTTGGAGGTGAGAGTGTGTCCGTGGTATATGACTGGCTCTCCTTTATCTCCATCCCAGCAGTCCAGCTCCACGCAACGACAGCCCTGGTTCAGAGCCCTGTCGGGACAAGGGTTAGCATAAACACAACAACGTTGCTTCAAAAACACATTCAAGTATATGTCTGAAAGTCTACACTGGTTTTGTAGCAAGCAGCTTGGGAAAGGAAAGTGGGGAAGGGATAATGAATTCATGCCAGAAAAGACTTTTGTATGTATACACCAGTCCATTCCATTGATTTTATGTCCACCCCCTGGAGGTATGTGCTTTAAGTTGTCAGGCATCTTTTATTTATGGAGCTGAAGCACATCTCGCCCCGATTGTTCCTCCTACAAATATGACTAAACCCTGTTACACAAGTCAAATATATTGAATAATTTTAATCTGTTCTTGTGAATTTGGTCTCAGTGTCGGGGGTGGTTAGAAGTGTAAGCATGAGCATTTCACATGTTTATCTGTGCTGTTTGATGCAAATACTACCCATTATCTCCTAGACCGCATAACATAGATAGTGGATGCTGTGACCACCATGACCAGAATATTAATAATAGTAATAATAATAATAATAATAATAATAATAAAGAGCATCAGCAATTTACTTAAGTTTACTTAACTCTGTTTTTCATCACATAACTGATGCACATCAAGTTTGAATGATTTCTTGAAAGAAAAGAACCAACTGTGTGGCAGTTGGAATCAACACAAAGCCCTCCCCTCTATGAACATTAAAGTGATAATCCGTAACATCAATTAAAAAATAATAATCTAATTTGTCTCACTTTTTAGCTGGCACATTTTAAGAAACAGCCATTCAATGCATTTGCGTTATGTATGTGCTCCTCTTCAGTATATGGGATTTCCATTGTTGGTGGCGAGGTCTGCCATGGTTGGGTACATGTAAGGAGTGAAAGACAGCCACAGGGAATTTGATAAAGCAGTGTTGTGGTCAGTAAACTGGATGAATATTCACTAAAGAGAACAGCAACCTCGGATGAAAAAATATCCTCCACCACCTGAAGTGACCAAAACAAAAGCCAAATCATTTGATCAGAAGAAGGCAAACTTGGAAAAAAAAAGTTGTAGTTTCAAATTGAATTCTGGGACCTGTAATGTCATCCACCCAATACAGACTATCTGATGGACTTCCACTTTAACTATGTATTTTAAGGTCTGCCCCATTGAAAATGTCCTTTTATGACAGTAATCTAATACCATGGTCGGCCTCGAGGTTACTGTGATATTAGGTTCCTTCACTTCCTGTTTGTAGATTTGCGTGCAAATACCTGATATATGGCTCAGTGCTGCTGGTGCCGGTGACTTGGTCCTTGGTCAGGTAGGTGTTGTGCGAGGAGGAGATGAAGTAGTGCGCCAGGGGACGGCTCATGTCCTGGTAGACCCTGGCGTGGTCGGGGTTAAACACGTCATTCTCTCGGGATAGCATGTACATCGTGAAGCCGTTCTGGGTCATGAAGTAGTTCTTCTGAGCTATATCGAGTGGAAAAGGATATTTATCAACCCTCTGAGCTTTCAGTGGGGTTTTAGAGAAGGTTTAGTAGTATATACTAGACCTCTGTGACAAGTATTAAGATAATTACAGTGGAGATAACAGGCTTACATTAATTTCCATTGTGGGTGTTTTGAGGACCTACCCCAGTCGTTGAGCTCGTAGCCGAGTATCAGGCTCTGGGCGTGTTGGAGGGAGGCGTCCTCGCCTTGGTCTCCCAGGAAGTCCCGCAACTCGGCGGTGGAGAGGATGCAGCCGTTGCTGGAGTAGTGTCTGAACACGGAGTCCAGCTCTGGCCGACGCAGCAGCTCCCGGCAGAACTCCTCAATCTCTACGTGATCCAGACGGCCATCGCACGACCTGTCACACTTCTGGGATACAGAAGAAGCAAAGGAATACAAAATATATAATAACCAGGGCTGTCCATGTTAATGTGTTAATAAGACGTCAACACGATACATTTTGTTTGAATGACGGAGAAAGCAGCTGAAACCTGCTGACTTTCCACAAGACAGACTCCACCCTTTAGGCTGTTTGTGTAATCTGATATGAGCCAAACTAGCAAACAGTCCACCGCCTCTCCAACTCAACGCTTCCATTTCCTCTGCTCCATCGGCTTTTCACACATGATAGATTAGAGATACTGGTCACAAACATAAAATGCTCTATCGATGAATGGCTCACCTTGAACAGAGTGCGGGCGTACTGCTCATTCAGGTCGATGTTGATCATCTGCAGCAGCCTCTTGACCTCGTCATAGCTCATTTTGCCATCCTGGTTCTGATCGGCCCGTCTCAGGTACCCACGGATCCAGGTGTCAGGGGTTCAGGAAAATGCCACGTGTCAAGCAAGTTGCTATACGGTTTTCACAATAAGGCTTTAAATTGTTAGAGATAGAAGCCAAATCAACACCAATAGCTGAAAGTCTATATTGCTAACAACCAATTTCCAATACTGACTTCACTTTTCCAAATCTCTTCATACTGTAAGGTGACATCTTTGAAATTATTTGAGAGAAATGACTGGATGATGGAGATGGAGAGGAGATACAAATACAAACACGTGGTCGCATTTCACATATAGTAGGACCAAATATTTAGCAGTTCTACAGTATTAGACATTTTGTTTTTTTATCACTTTTCATTTGGAATTGCCAATATGGCAAAAAAGCCATCACTGCAGCTTTTCTATGACTTGTTCCCGTACACTATGTTACATATGGTACGTTCGATTCTATATCTTATTTTTTCAAAAACAAAGAAATGCTTAAACTATTGACAAAACGAAAGGAAAAACTAGAGGACAAAATTATGTAATGACATGACACAATGATAATAGTGGATCTGCTGTAATGCCACCTATTGTTGGCGGTTTTTAGGTCATTGTGCTGTGAGGGCAGATTATTGTGGTTGGAAGACAACTAGTTTTGATCTGGAGATTATCTTTCATCACATTTATGTGCTTTTGAGCCGTGAAATGAGATGGTTGGTGCAGAGTATGAAGAGTTTTGAAAAAGTCAACTCAATATTTAAAAAGGCTCCTGACTGTCTTAGAGAGAAGGTAGAAAACTGCTATATGTATACATACTAAAAGAAGAGACATGTGATCTATCTTAGTGTTATGGTCTCCTAGTTACTGCCACTGTTCTTACCCTGTAGCTACAAGGGCTTGTACTTGACAAGGATATACAGACTATAATTAGAACGTGTTTTTGGCCAGTCACTGGTGAAAAGCACGTGTGACGCTATGGCGCTCGTAGCAGATAGTGCCACCACACGAAGCGTGTCTCTACTGGCCTAAATGCGAAACGGGTCGAAGGCGTGAGAAGGATATTGATCCAGCTTCTCCTTCTGGGACATGTTGGCCACGCGCTCCTTCAGCGTGCGGATGCCTCGAACCCAGCGCTGAGCTTCGTCCTCGCAGGGACACAGCAGGTCCAGGCTCTTCCTCGGTCCACGGAACACCACGGTGAAACACTGCTTTTCGGGCACGGAACCTGACAGCGCCCGCAGGGCCTCGGACTGGCAGCCCTCACGCACACACTCCACCTCTGTCACCGAGACTGGGAAACAGCAACAGAAACATAGAGGTTTGTTGTCGCTTAAAGACAACCACAGCAGCATTAAGAGCAAAACTCAGCTGACCCTGAAGGTCTCAAGTTGCTTGGTTACAAACGTGGTTGTTATAAAATGTGACCTGTGCCGGCCTGAATGCAGCCGATGATGTAGGTGATGAAGATGTTTCCCATCTGGATAAATTTAAACCTGGAGTTCGGTGACACCAGCCGCACAGAAACTGACACTGGAGTGTGAACTGTGCCTTCAATCAAATCCCAGAAGTCGCTCCCTCTGCACAGAGTAAACACAAGGGCCAATCTCTCGTGCCGCTGTGAAATATATTTTTACACCCTAATGTTGAACCGAGATAGAGTTTCACACATTCCTTAAGAGAGAGAAAAGAGAAGCAATGATCCTGCCCAAGCAGGAGGAGGAAAACATGGGTTCCATCTGATTCTATGACGATCATATTAATGCCATGCAGCGTCAAATTCTTTCCGTTTCTAATCTGGGACCACCCCAGTAAGAGAGAGACACCATCGCAGTGTCGCTGTCGTTCTGAAGGGGCAGAAGCAGAGTGGCCCCAGACAACAGCCTCTTTCTC